>CM051039.1:32355500-32553000 GCA_027627225.1 Congeria kusceri | reverse complement strand
GCGAGTCACGAGATCTTTTCTGTTACAGACATCATAAACAAGAAAGGCATCCAGCCGGCTATCCCGCTACTGGACGAGCTAGGTGGCTGGCCGATACTGGGCGACAGGCCCGGGGGAGATTGGAGGGAGGAGCGCTTTAACCTCGCCCGTCTGATAATCACCCTGAAGAAGTACAACAACAAGGTGCTCATAGACATGGGGGTCGGGGTGGACGACATGAACTCCACCCAGCATATCATCAGCGTGAGTATATGGGGCCGAGTTCTGTAAACGTCTTAAAGTCTGTATGTACGATCTTACAACAAAATATGTAATGCCATACATTAAAACAACCCGATATAGTTAATTTCCATATACTACGATTTAAATGGAAGAAAAGTTTGGAAGAACCATCGTTGCAAAACGCATAATTAGTCATTTTTAGCAAAAAATAGTGTTATACTGTACAGCCGAAAACTCCAAAACATGAGTATATACACTTGCTCGACAGTTGGATTTGGCTACACAACTCTAATAAACGAAGCAAAAGTCGACACATGCTTTGTTTATTTCTTCGACATTGTAGTGTGTCTTTCGTATTGTTTGTTTCGCTAACTGATTGAAATTTGTTGAACCATTTTCATCTGCTCATATATTTTGAAAATAAATGACATGAAAAATGACTGCGTCCGGCTGCTTTCAATATCGTTGGAACCTCAAATGCGAATGAACAATCAGAACAGCCCAACAATTTCTCGCTATCAGTGGCCAGCCGCAGTCTTTCAGCGTAGATCTTTTATTATAATAACCAACCCCTTTCTCTGCTTCAACAGTTTAGTCAGCAAGATTTTGGCATGCCCAGCAGAGAGTACTATCTCCACTCACGCTACGGACACATGTTGGAGGCATACATAACGTTGGCACGTGACATCGCTATAGCGTTTGGCGCCAACAGTTCAACGGCGGAAACGGACATTCGTGACGCAGTGGATTTCGAAATAGCAATAGCTAATGTAGGTAATCGGTTAGGGGGTTACTTCTTGACTAGTTATTCCAGTTATACTATAGAACGTATGTAATTGAGACATTTGAATATTTATTTGTATAGAACTGCCATACGATAGCCACTTAAGGTTCGCGAAAATATGCGTGTTAACTACTTAGGGTACGCGAACAGATTCGCGTTACCACTTATTTATTATAATATTTTTTTCTGGATATTAAGAAAGCGTTTGCGAACACTTTGCAGCAATATATTTCTATTATATACTAAATGGCCTTTAAATGCCCAGAACTGATATTAGATACATTTTCGTGAGGTTGCGAGGTATTCCGAATTATCTTACTAACACGAATATTATCATGATAATAATCTTACTACGTGAATCTTAACTATTTAATATTCGCAATACCACTTAATTTGTGCGCGAGGTCTTCCACATTATTTTACTAACACGAATATTATCATGATAATTATCTGACAACGGGAATCTTAACTAGATAGTATTCGTGTTATCACTTAATTTGACGCGAGGTCTTCATTATCTTACACGAATATTATCATGATAATTATCTTACAACGCAAATCTTAACACGTTAATATTCGCGATGCCACTTAATTTTCATGTATCGCAAATGTATTCGTAAACCAGTTCGTGTTGCCAGTTATCTTACACGAATATTATCACGATAATTATCTTACAACGCAAATCTTAACACGTTAATATTCGCGATACCACTTAAATGTTCATGAATCGCAAATGTATTCACAAACCAGTTCGTGTTGCCAGTTATCTAACACGAATATTATCATGAAAATTATCTGACAACGCAAATCTTATCTAGTTAATATTTGTGACACCACATACGTTTTTGATTAACTAAAATTCTGATGTCAGTTTTGGGCAGTTTCAGGCCTGTTTTTCATTAAGCAAATAAATATATACGTCGAACAAATTCGCAAACGCTATTAAGATATCAGATAAATAACACGAAACTTAAGTGGTAACACGAAAATGCTCGCTAACCTTAAGTAGTTATCGTAAGGCAGTTCTATGCCACCATAAATATAAGCCATGTGCGCCAAAAATATTCGTCTTACTGTTTGACTTGTTGCGCTGTACATTGTAGTATGAATATGGTTACGTCAGTTTTACAATTTATAATTTATATTATCTTTACCGTGGGCACACCGCGTACATTTTAGCAAAAGCCAGCTTACATATCTTACCGTACTATGATACTGCAGCGTATCTAACCTAGCTTATCTCCCATCTTCCGTATTTCGTTGACATTTGGATATTTAATCACATTTCTTAACGATATTACTTAGTTAAAACTCTCTCCTAATTTCTTATACTAGTATGTTGTGGTAACTCAGCACACTAGTATATAATACTAGTAACAAGTCTAGATAGACCTCCCTTCCCACGTAGTGGAATCCAGTTTATTAAGTATTATGACTTACCTCCCCTCTCTGTTGTTTTGTGGACTTTAGTAATTCATTAACATGACTTATCCCTCCTCCGCCTGGTATGACGTTGACTCCAGCGTATTTAATAACCAAACTCTTCACATTGATCTCCCCTCCGCGATACTGATGCAGCACAGCAGGGGAGACCACTGTGGGGATTTTGTTTAATAACACAACTTCCCTACTCTGTCTAACACTGTTGACCTTTGACCCAGATCACCATGACGCAGGAAGAGCTACGGGACAGCTACGCCACCTACAACCGCCTCACCCTGGACCAGATGGCGGTCAACTTCACAGAACCGGGCCCCAATGACCCTATACAGGTATAGGCCAGAGAAATTAAAGCGCTGACTGCAATTAATTTTCGTGTCACACGTGTGCGCGTTTGTTATTTTCTTTAAATGCGTTATTTCAGTGAAAAATATCGAGATTCCATTACTTTGAGATACACTACGAAATGGGTTCATGTACCGGTTTCGCCCAGTTGATTACTTATTATGTGTCCTTATTATTAATACATAATATAGTTCAACTGGACCAACTTCGCGCGGGGAGTGTTTGATTTGGGCGACGGCAATGTGACGATAGAAGATGATGAACCGGTTCTAATTCGATCGGTTAAATATTACGAAAAAGTGCTCGATTTGGTGCAGAAATTTCCAAAAAGGTAATGTCAACACCATCATTTAGTTTAGTATATTTGTATTTTTTCTGTATATACCATACTTTAACTTCTAAAATTATTATATTACAAAAAAGCTATTTCAATACGAGTTGCTTCATTATCGTAACAATTAATTTCGTTCTACATACATAATTATGTTTAATATTTAAATGAAATTGTGTAAGGTCCAATGATAAATACACATGTTTTAATGAGCGTTATCATAAATTGTAAGAAACATTTGAGTTGTGGAGTCCGAATAACTGAACATATAATTGGCTTATAGATGAATGTAGTGGCCTTTATTCAGCAGTTCTCAATGCAAAGCCTCTGCCCGATGCCTGTGTATGGAAAACTAAGTGGAGTACTTAATGGAAGTCAACAAATCAAAAGTAACATAACTGGTCTCAGATACCACGTTGATATTTTCAGGACCATTGCGAACTACATGGTTTGGCGGATTATGCAGAATCGAGCCAGAAACCTCAATCAGACTTTTCAGGACATCATAGCAGAGTACAACAAGGTGATGCAATATTGCCATTGATGTTTTGTTCTGCTTGTTTTTAAAACATATAAGCATCAGCACTCAGTGTGTCACTGTGTTATGAAAAGTCACCAAAAACAAAACTTCGGCACACAAAAAACCTGTTGGCCGCTATATCATTCAAATCCTCTTTTGATACGTATTTCACATGACCATGCAGTAGTCCATATATTGACTATTGACTATGGTGATTGAATATTATATATTTTCTTAGTGAACGCTTTTGTAATTGTAACTTAATGATTACTGTGATGTCCTATCCCATTAAGACCAAACGCTAACGCTCGCTCTAAAACTGTTCAGCAGACAATATAGTAGTGATATACAGACTTGCGATTACCCTGCAGTAAATGTGTCAAATACATGTGTATTCTCCATGACTATTCAATGATCACTGTGAGGTACTACATAGTTTCACCCCATGCCCACCATTATACTACCTATGTCATGGACGGATTGAACTCTCTTTCATTGGTATTTCAATGGTCACTGTGAGGTACTTCTTATATTCACCCCTTGCCTAACATTACACCCTTAGGAAATGTACGGGGTGAACTAAAGTTCATTGTCTATTCCATGGTCACTGTGAGGTACTTCATATTTTCACCCCTTGCCTAACATTACACCCTTAGGAAATGTACGGGCTGAACTCTCTTTCATTGGTATTTCAATGGTCACTGTGAGGTACTTCATATATTCACCCCTTGCCTATCATTACACCCTTAGGAAATGTACGGGGTGAACTAAAGTTCATTGTCTATTCCATGGTCACTGTCAGGTACTTCATATTTTCACCCCTTGCCTAACATTACACCCTTAGGAAATGTACGGGCTGAACTCTCGTTCATTGTCTATTCCATGGTCACTGCGAGGTACTGCATATATTCACCCCTTGCCTAACATTACACCCTTAGGATGTACGGGCTGAACTCGCGTTCATTGTCTATTCCATGGTCACTGCGAGGTACTGCATATATTCACCCCTTGCCTAACATTACACCCTTAGGATGTACGGGCTGAACTCGCGTTCATTGTCTATTCCATGGTTACTGTGAGGTACTACATATATTCACCCCATTCCTATACCATTGTACTCCCTATGTCATGGACGGGCTGAACTCTCTTTCAATGGCTATCCAATAGTCACTTTGAGGTACCACATATATTCACCCCTTGCCTAACATTGCACCCCTAGGTCATGTACGGACTGAACGCGGAGGGTGCTCGCTGGAAGAGTTGTATGGGTTACACTATACTACAACTGGGTCAGGCGGTAGGAAGTCTTTACGTCCAGGAGGCCTTCGACGAGGCGGCCAAGGGCACCGTGAGTGTTTTGCGTGCGAGTGTGCGTGTGCGTGCGTTAGTGCATGTGTATGATGGTAACTTTGTTTTTACGATTTAATGGTTTTATTTAGTCATGCTTAGTATAATATAAATTCGTTATTACGAGATGAAACTATTCTTAGGTAAATGCTTTGAAGTTAGAATTATAAAAAATGTGGAGCCAAAGTGAGTGTATAGGGAGGAAAAAAAGGCAGTACATTACAAGATGACTATTATAAAGTTTAATCTAACATTTTACTTTTTGCATTGCAAGCCTGACAGTGTCTATATTACTAGTGCCAACTAGATACACCTTGGTCCCGCTGGGATAACTAATATTTTAGTTATTATTTGTTTCCAAATTACAACTCATGTATGTGTATTAACCCGGTGCATTCATTCATTATAACAAACGAAGGCTCAAACATGTACAGAAACGATAAAACAACACTTGTGCCATATTTCAGGCATTGGACATGATCCATGGAATACGCGACGCATTCGCGCAGATCCTGCTGGAGCAGGAGTGGATGGACGAGACTACTAGAAACGCTGCCAAGGAGAAGGTGCGTATTCCTTACACGGATGATCCGTCTGGAATGGGAGTGCATTAACAGGGGTATGGGTGCCACCAGGTATAAAAGGTACGCATTCCTTACACGGATGATCCGTCTGGAATGGGAGTGCATTAACAGGGGTATGGGTGCCACCAGGTATAAAAGGTACGCATTCCTTACACGGATGATCCGTCTAGAATAGTAGTGCATTAACAGAGGGATGGGTGCCACCAGGTATAAAAGGTATGTATTCCTTACACGAATGATCCGTCTAGAATGGGAGTGCATTAACAGGGGGATGTGTGCAACCAGGTATAAAAGGTACGCATTCCTTACACGGACGATCCGTCTAGAATAGTAGTACATTCACAAAGGGATGGGTGCCACCAGGTATAAAAGGTACGCATTCCTTACACGGACGATCCGTCTAGAATAATAGTACATAAACAAAGGGATGGGTGCCACCAGGTATAAAAGGTACGCATTCCTTACACGGACGATCCGTCTAGAATAGTAGTGCATTAACAGAGGGATGGGTGCCGCCAGGTATAAAAGGTACGCATTCCTAACACGGATGATCCTTCTAGAATGGGAGTACATTAACAGAGGGATGGGTGCCACCAGGTATAAAAGGTACGCATTCCTTACACGGATGATCCGTTTAGAATGGGAGTGCATTAACAGAGGGATGGGTGCCACCAGGTATAAAAGGTACGCATTCCTTACACGGATGATCCGTCTAGAATGGGAGTGCATTAACAGAGGGATGGGTGCCACGAAGTATAAAAGATGTACGCACTCCTAACACGGATGATCCGTCTATCATAGGAGTGTATTAATGGGAGGATATATGTTAACAGGGGGATGGATTCCACCAAGTTTAAAGGGTACGTATTCCTTACACGGATGACCCGTCTAGAAAAGGAGTGCATTAATGGGAGGATGAGGGTAGCTAAGGGAAATTAATGTGTTTCTGGCATGGATGGTCCTTCTAGAATAGGAGTGTGTTAACGGGAAGATGAGTGCCGCCAAGGAATATGTACGTGTTCTAGACATGGATGGTCCTTCTAGAACAGGAGTGTGTTAATGGGAGAATGAAAGCCGACAAGGAGAAAGTATATATTCTAAACACGAGGCCCATCTAGAACAGGAGTGTATTAGTGGGAGTATGAGTGCCGCCAAGGAGAAAGTATTCTTAACATGGATGATCCGTCTAGAACAGGAGTGTATTAATGGGAAGATAAGTGCCACCAATGCACGTGTTCCTATCATGGATAATCCGTCAGTATTAGGAGTGTATTAATTGGAGGATGAGTGCCGCTAAGGAAATGTTACGTGTTCTTAACATGGATGATCCTTCTAGAATAGGAGTGTATTAATGGGAGGATGAGTGCCGCCAAGGAAAATGTACATATTCCTTACATGGATCAACCGTCTTGAATAGGAGTGTGTTAATGGGAGGATGCGTGTCGCCAATGCTGGATGATCCATCTGGAATAGAAATTTGTTAACGTGGAGATGAGTTCCGCCTAGGACAAGGTACGTGTTGCTTTACATGGATGATTCCTCTAGTATAGGAGGATGAGTACAGCTAAGATAAAGGTACGTATAGCTTACACGGATGATCCGTCTAGAATAGGAGTGTATTAACGGACGATGAGTGCCGCCGTCAAGGAAAATGAGCGATTTGCTTAGTCACCTCGGTACAGCAACTTAGTAACTGGAGTGGATTGACGAGATACCCGATGCCTTCATTGAGATATCCTTTGAGTAGCAATGGTAAGACGCGTGCATGCGAGTCGTAGCCAACGACATGTTCGATGCTTCTGCGGAGAGGGAATGTGTGCCGCCGAGAAAAAGGTACACATAGCGGACACAGATTGTAAGTCGCGACGCCTCCTCGTACCGCGTATCCTTCTTTCCTATCTATTCAGCTACTCCACGATAATGGAAATTAATTATTATTTCGTATAAAACTTGTGTTAGTTATCTGTATTGAAACAATTCTATCACGTACGTATGTTTATGTTTGAAAAATCTCGCATTTCCGATTTTGTCTGAATAAATTAAGATTTTTTTTTAGAAATTATCTAAAATCGTTACACACTTTCTGCATAACACGATAATTTTGGAAACACTCGTTTTGAAACTGATTGTTGTTGTGGGTTAGTCTACTATAGAATGTTTTTAATGAATGATATCAGAATGGTAACAACATTTTAGTGGTTTCCTATCGATAGGAAGACTGAACGAAATGATAGAAAACAAAAAAATCATGATGGCTAAGGTGCCTTCCTAGAATTGGTCGTTAACTAAGTGAATGGCTAATCTCTAAATTATCTCGCCTGTATTTTGTAGCAGAGACCTTAAATTTAAAGGTAAAATGCTCACTGGTGTTGAACTTGTGTGCATTTAGGATACAAAAGCAATTTAGTCCTTATGTGGCCTTAAAGACAGGAAAAGAGGCTATATCCATGTCGCACGGGAGAGTTTTGATGGAAAGATGGGCACTGCCGCAGCAACCGAAAAGGTGGATATACCTTATATGGACGATATATCCTGACGGATTCGCGGAGTCGATGGACGCGAAAACAAGAGTCGCTACCAAATGCATAAAGAAGACAATTGTATATGGCATAATAGTTTACAAAGTTTACTGTACAATAATATTTCAACGATTGGTAAAATGATAGTTAGTGAGATTGTCAATGTTTAAAGCAAACGTACACGTGCTCACGTTCTTGTGTGTCCCTCGTTACAGTCTGACTACATGCAGGAATGGATCGGATACGCAGACGACATTTTGGACCAGGGGGTCCTGAACGACCTGTACTCGGATGTAAGTATTAGTTTTTATAGTAAAGTTAGCCGCTTCTGGTTTTTGTTCTGACCATTGTTGAAAAAAAGTTTAATTGGATACTTTCTAATCAGAAACTAGTGATCGGCTGTTCAGGCGGAAACTACAATACATGTAGGTAAAGATCTAGGACTAAAAAAGGTACACGGTGCATCTCAAAAGGAGCAGGGGTAAAGCTGGACCAGTTTGTAGACATTTTCTAATAAATTGGTAAATCCAAGGATTTTGTGACTTAAAGGCATCTAATTAAGGTTTTTAAACATAGTCCAATTATTTCTCACGGAATATTTGCAAAAATATATTGAAATTCAAAAGATATTCAACATTTCTATATCGTCAGCCTATAGGGGCAGCAGGGGGGAACCAAAAAGGAGTAGGGTGCTGCACCCTGCTTTTTTGCTCTGGATCTTTCCCTAATACACGTCTATACCTTGACTCGATAGTTGCACAAGACTAATAAACAATGCAAAATTCGACACTCGTATTTGTTGATTTATTTGTTTCCTTCGTCATGTTTATGTTTATCTGTCTGCTTTCAAGTTAGTTATATTGCCACTCGCATTTGCTTATTTTGAAAATAATTGATATAAATGATCGTTAATATACTCTTGAAACTAAACTGACGATATCTCGTGCTTTCTTCGCTAGGTGGAGGTGAAAAGTACTGAGTATTTCCGGAACGTGCTAGGCAACCTGCAGAGGTGGGGAACAGGGGACCTCGGTCTGCTTAGGCGGCCGTATAACAAACAAGGGTATGAGGGGTAAAGCTTCTGAAATGTCATTGACATGTTGAAAGACAACAACGCGGGTACGAGGCATACAGTTTGTGAAATGTCATTGAACTATTTAAATACAACTACGATTACATGTTCATTTCTATAACAAACCCACATATGGCGGATACAGCTTCTGAAATGTCACTGGAATATATAAAGTGTGTACATGTATAATTTTTTGATTCATTGTTACATGAATGAATGAATTAACGAGCAAACGAACGAAGGAACAAAAGAAACGAACGAATGAATGAACGACTGAATGAATGAATGAATACATGGATAAGTGAACGACTGAATGAATGAATGAATGAATAAATGAATGAACGACTGAATGAATGAATGAATTTATGAATGAATGCATGAATGAATGTATGAATTAATTAATTAATGAATGAATGAATGAAAAATGAACGACTGAATGAATGATTGAATGGATGAACGACTAAATGAATGAATGAACGACTGAATGAATGAATGAACGACTGAATGAATGAATGAATAAATGAATGAATGAATGAATGACTGAATGAATGAATGAATGAATAAATGAATGAATGAATAAATGAATGAACGACTGAATGAATGAATGAATTTATGAATGAATACATGAATGAATTATTGAATGAATGAATTAATGAATGAATAAATGAATGAATGAACGACTAAATGAATGATTGAATGGATGAATGAATGAATGAACTACTGAATGAATAAACGACTGAATGAATGAATGAATGAATGAACGACTGAATGAATGAATAAATGAATGAATGAACGGCTGACTGAATGAATGAATAAATGAATGAATAAATGAATGAATAAATGAATTAATGTATGACTGAATGAATGAATGAAGGACTGACTGAATGAATGAATAAATGAATGAATGAACGACTGAATGAATGATTGAATGGATGAATGAACGACTGAATGAATGAACAACTGAATGAAAGAACGACTGAATTAATGAATGAATGAACGGCTGACTGAATGAATGAATACATGAAGGAATGAATGAATTAATGAATGAATGACTGAATGAATGAACGACTGACTGACTGACTGACTGAATGAACGAACGAACGAACGAATGAATTAATGAACGACAGAATGAATGAATGAATGAATGAATGAATGAATGAATGAATGAATGAATGAATGAATGAATGAATGAACGACTGACTGACTGACTGACTGAAAACTAACAAACAAACAATCAAAAACATGCATTTTTCTGCCTATTTCAGCTGGTCCGATCCTCCCACCACAGTGAACGCTCAGTACAGCTTCCTGCTGAACAACATCCGTAAGTGCGGGACTGATATTAATTGCTTGACTTCTTCCGCTAATATACTAGGAATAAATCTTTGTTTTAACATTTACTGGAAATAATTTAACTTGCTAGCATAATTGTTTGTATTTTCATATGCCAATTACTCAGTCTCGATGCCGACTTAATTATGTGCTGAATTTGCAATGGGGTCAGATAAAGTGGTTAGTTACATTTTCTTCTCTTTAAGATATCAAAACTTTCGTGCTTTTTTCGTCACTAGACCTTCACTATTAGTTTTAGAATTGGGGTCCCTATTTGAGTTTCGATGGTGAATAATGTTTGTTGTGTTGTTTGTTACCAAAGATTACACGAATTTAAAATCACAAAAAAAAGATCTGGGACGGTGTTCATAAAGTCCATAAGTTTATTGCGTAATTGTATGACTGTATTGAACGGAGCTACAGCTTTACACGTTGCGATCTGTGTTCTTCAGAGTTTCCAGCAGGCATTTTCCAGCCACCTTTCTACCAGAAAGACCAGCCTAGGTATGGTCAGCTACGATGTGCGGTCAAATGTTTTGTTTGCAATTAGCTGCACCAATAATGCATGTATGTAAGTCACTTCGAAATTTTATGGACGTCATAGGTCAAGGCACAGTGCATATGGCATATTTTGTTGTTGAACTGGCTTAATGCACTGATCAATATTTTCCCTTAGGGGGAGCGGCGGGCTGACCCAGGAGAATTTGGTGGGGGCGGGGGGGTCTAATTCCCCACCAAGCCAAGCACTTTTGTCTTAATCCCCACAGTGGGATATGTTTTATATATCAAATGGCCCGGGGGCCAAATAAAAATTACCGGGATCTAAAATCCGACCAATTTCTATTTCCCGGGACCCGGAATTATTCGTTCTGTCAAATTCCCGCCTGTTGAGAATCGCTTTCTGTCTACAGTTCCGTATTTACGCGCCGCTTCCCCTGCCCTGGGGAAAAATATTGATAAGTGCATAACATGAATATAAATCAGCGAACGCACGGCTTGGAACATATCTTCACCGGTTGTTTATTTTTGTTTCGTTCCTTTCTCTTCTTATTTAAATACCTAAGCCATACAATGGTCACAGATTGAGAAATGCTTAAAATAGGCTGTAATTTCTTTATGCACTCTTGCAGATCGATGAACTATGGGGGTATTGGTGTTGTTATAGGCCACGAAATAACTCACGGCTTCGACGACCAAGGTATCAGTTGTGTTTTTAAATATAATGGCAATTTCTCTGCAAATAATGAGTTCATCATTGGTAAATCTCTGAAAGCTCTAAATACTTTATTATTCAATTTTAAGAAGGTCCCACTTACTCCAAAAAGTTACTGTGAATTATTTGATGCTTTGGTAGGATCAACACTTAATTATGCATCAGAAGTTTGGGGTTTTACGAAGTCTAAAGATATTGAACGGGTACATTTAAAATTTTGCAAATCTATTTTGAATGTAAGAAAGTCTACATCATCCATTGGTGTATACGGCGAACTTGGACGTTATCCCTTATATATATCAAGATATACACGCATCATTTCTTACTGGTGTAAGGTATTGCAAAGTGATAATGTTATTATTTCATCATTGTATCGTCGAGGTTTAGACGGTTGTAAATTAGGCCACTCGAACTGGGTGTCCTCTGTGAAGAAACTTTTAGATGATTTTGGTTTTTCGGATGTATTTTTGTATCCCGAAAGTATCCATGGTTCTTTTTCATTAATTTTCAAACAACGTGTAATTGATAACTTTATCCAAGAATGGCATGGTTTATTACAATGTAGTTCAATTCTGTTGGATTACGTTTATTACAAAAATAATTTTATGTACGAATGTTATCTTGATATATTGCCTGCTAGTCTCAGGAAATTTTTTACACGTTGTAGAATTTGTGCTCATTCGTTAAGAATTCATACAGGCCGCTATGGCTCAAATAATATACCAAGAAATGAAAGGCACTGTCTCTACTGTGGAAGGCGTGATTTAGAAGATGTGTACCATTTTATATGCATTTGTCCATGTTACTCAACAATAAGGCGACGATTTCTTGATAAACGATTTTACGATAGACCATCTGTGTATAAGTTAAATTCATTAATGGGATCAGTTAACTCTGATGTTGTTAAAAGTGTTGCCAAATATATTAAATATGCATTAGAAATTAGACAATCTATTTATGTATAATATACATGTACATCACTCTCCATACGTTTGCAACTTATGTTATGTTATACTGCAATTAATTCGTTTCATTTTGAATTTGCATATATTTCACGATTTTTAGAACAAATTCCGAATGCATTGACCGCGTATAGAATGTATATATGTTCGTTTTTTTTTTCTAGATCATGTACTTTGTACTAATCTTGAATAAAACTATTGTCTTGTCTTGTCTTGTCTTGTAAAAGTTTGTGCAACTTTTTCTGGATTTTGGCGTTTTAACACTGGAGACGAGTTAATAGCTCTTGCTATAATTTATAAAAAAAAGTAAATGTTTGTTGTAGAAATGGTAAATAAAATGCACGTGTTGTTGGGTTACACAGTTGTTGTCATGATACAGCAATGCAAGTGTTTGTGGGGTACATTGTTATTGTCATGGTTACACAATACACGTGATGGTGGGCCATATTGTTATTGTCATGGTAACGCAATACACTGGTTGGTGGGGTATATAGTTATTGTCATGGTAAAGCACTACACATGTTGGTGGGGTATATAGTTATTGTCATGGTAAAACAATACAAATGTTGGTGGGCTATATAGTTATTGTCATGGTTTAGCGATACACGTGTTGGTACGCTATATAGTTATTGTCATGGTAAAACAATACAAATGTTTGTGGGGTATATAGTTATTGTCATGGTAACGCAATACACTGGTTGGTGGGGTATATAGTTATTGTCATGGTAAAGCAATACACATGTTGGTGGGGTATATAGTTATTGTCATGGTTTAGCGATACACGTGTTGGTACGCTGTATAGTTATTGTCATGGTAAAACACTACACATGTTGGTGGGGTATATAGTTATTGTCATGGTAAAGGACTACACATGTTGGTGGGGTATATAGTTATTGTCATGGTAAAACACTACACATGTTGGTGGGGTATATAGTTATTGTCATGGTAAAACACTACACATGTTGGTGGGGTATATAGTTATTGTCATGGTAAAACACTACACATGTTGGTGGGGTATATAGTTATTGTCATGGTAAAGCACTACACATGTTGGTGGGGTATATAGTTATTGTCATGGTAAAACACTACACATGTTGGTGGGGTATATAGTTATTGTCATGGTAAAACACTACACATGTTGGTGGGGTATATAGTTATTGTCATGGTAAAACACTACACATGTTGGTGGGGTATATAGTTATTGTCATGGTAAAACACTACACATGTTGGTGGGGTATATAGTTATTGTCATGGTAAAGCACTACACATGTTGGTGGGGTATATAGTTATTGTCATGGTAAAACACTACACATGTTGGTGGGGTACATAGTTATTGTCATGGTAAAACACTACACATGTTGGTGGGGTATATAGTTATTGTCATGGTAAAACACTACACATGTTGGTGGGGTATATAGTTATTGTCATGGTTTAGCGATACACGTGTTGGTACGCTATATAGTTATTGTCATGGTAAAGAACTACACATGTTGGTGGGGTATATAGTTATTGTCATGGTAACGCAATACACTGGTTGGTGGGGTATATAGTTATTGTCATGGTAAAGCAATACACATGTTGGTGGGGTATATAGTTATTGTCATGGTTTAGCGATACACGTGTTGGTACGCTGTATAGTTATTGTCATGGTAAAACACTACACATGTTGGTGGGGTATATAGTTATTGTCATGGTAAAACACTACACATGTTGGTGGGGTATATAGTTATTGTCATGGTAAAGCACTACACATGTTGGTGGGGTATATAGTTATTGTCATGGTAAAACACTACACATGTTGGTGGGGTATATAGTTATTGTCATGGTAAAGCTCTACACATGTTGGTGGGGTATATAGTTATTGTCATGGTAAAACACTACACATGTTGGTGGGCTATATAGTTATTGTCATGGTAAAACACTACACATGTTGGTGGGGTATATAGTTATTGTCATGGTAAAGCACTACACATGTTGGTGGGGTACAGAGTTATTGTCATGGTAAAACACTACACATGTTGGTGGGGTATATAGTTATTGTCATGGTAAAACACTACACATGTTGGTGGGGTACAGAGTTATTGTCATGGTAAAGCACTACACATGTTGGTGGGGTATATAGTTATTGTCATGGTAAAACACTACACATGTTGGTGGGGTATATAGTTATTGTCATGGTAAAGCCCTACACATGTTGGTGGGGTATATAGTTATTGTCATGGTAAAACACTACACATGTTGGTGGGCTATATAGTTATTGTCATGGTAAAACACTACACATGTTGGTGGGGTATATAGTTATTGTCATGGTAAAGCACTACACTTGTTGGTGGGGTACATAGTTATTGTCATGGTAAAACACTACACATGTTGGTGGGGTATATAGTTATTGTCATGGTTAAACGCTACACATGTTGGTGGGGTACAGAGTTATTGTCATGGTAAAGAACTACACATGTTGGTGGGGTATATAGTTATTGTCATGGTAAAACACTACACATGTTGGTGGGGTATATAGTTATTGTCATGGTAAAGCACTACACATGTTGGTGGGGTATCTAGTTATTGTCATGGTAAAACACTACACATGTTGGTGGGGTATATAGTTATTGTCATGGTAAAACACTACACATGTTGGTGGGGTATATAGTTATTGTCATGGTAAAACACTACACATGTTGGTGGGGTATATAGTTATTGTCATGGTAAAACAGTACACATGTTGGTGGGGTATATAGTTATTGTCATGGTAAAACACTACACATGTTGGTGGGGTATATAGTTATTGTCATGGTAAAGCACTACACATGTTGGTGGGGTATATAGTTATTGTCATGGTAAAGCACTACACATGTTGGTGGGGTATATAGTTATTGTCATGGTAAAACACTACACATGTTGGTGGGGTATATAGTTATTGTCATGGTAAAACACTACACATGTTGGTGGGGTATATAGTTATTGTCATGGTAAAGCACTACACATGTTGGTGGGGTATATAGTTATTGTCATGGTAAAGCACTACACATGTTGGTGGGGTATATAGTTATTGTCATGGTAAAGCACTACACATGTTGGTGGGGTATATAGTTATTGTCATGGTAAAACACTACACATGTTGGTGGGCTATATAGTTATTGTCATGGTAAAGCACTACACATGTTGGTTGGGTATATAGTTATTGTCATGGTAAAACACTACACATGTTGGTGGGGTATATAGTTATTGTCATGGTAAAACACTACACATGTTGGTGGGGTATATAGTTATTGTCATGGTAAAGCACTACACGTGTTGGTGGGGTATATAGTTATTGTCATGGTAAAACACTACACATGTTGGTGGGGTATATAGTTATTGTCATGGTAAAACACTACACATGTTGGTGGGGTATATAGTTGTTGTCATGGTAAAACACTACACATGTTGGTGGGGTATATAGTTATTGTCATGGTAAAGCACTACACATGTTGGTGGGGTATATAGTTATTGTCATGGTAAAACACTACACATGTTGGTGGGGTATATAGTTATTGTCATGGTAAAACACTACACATGTTGGTGGGCTATATAGTTATTGTCATGGTAAAGCACTACACATGTTGGTGGGGTATATAGTTATTGTGATGGTAAAACACTACACATGTTGGTGGGGTATATAGTTGTTGTCATGGTAAAGCACTACACATGTTGGTGGGCTATATAGTTATTGTAATGGTAAAGCACTACACATGTTGGTGGGGTATATAGTTATTGTCATGGTAAAACAATACAAATGTTTGTGGGGTACATTATCATTGCCATGGTAACTCAATACACGTGTTGGTGGGGTTTATAGTTGTTGTCATGGTAACGCAATACACGTGTTGGTGGATTATATAGTTGTTGTCAAGGGAACGCAATACCCGTGTTGGTGGGGTACATAATTGTCATGGTAACGCAATACACGTGTATGTGCAGGAAGCAAGTACGACAAGGACGGGAACCTCCGCAACTGGTGGGACACCTCCATACTTGAAAACTTCCACAAGAAGGCGCAGTGCATCGTCGACCAGTATGGCAACTTTATATTGCCAGATGTAGGGTTACATGTACGTGAGCTCTTTGTTTGTATATGGTCGCAGTTTGCTGTGAGTACCAAATGGTTTAGCCGACTGCAAATTCTTCTTTAATGCACATGTACAGATATTTGCTGTCGCTTTAATGGCTTACAATCTTTTTGAAACATTCCGCATATTCCTAAGAGCCTATCATGGAGTCTAGGCACAAGTTAATTCAAACTATACATAAAACGCGCCGAGTAACTTTTAGGGACATCACCGTTCAAAATTAAAAGAAATTTACGAAATGAATGTATAATAATTAGCACATTGAGTTTATGGTATTAATTTGTGTATATAAAGTCAACATTATAAGTAAATATTACTTTGGTAAACTGAAAAAAATTGTATTAATTGTATATTCAATGTAAAAAAAAAAACGTTAAAAAAGCAACCCTACTTTTTAGGGTTTGTTACATTTTGCTGAAAATTACTTTTCTTGAAATAGTTTTTGCTATATCTAAGTTATATCGGTGTACAATGTTGACTTTATTGACTTAATCATAATAGTTTTAACTATATTTGATTTTTATATTCATTCAGTTCGTCTTTTTGTTATGATTTTAAAGGGTAATATATCTTTAAAAGGAGCTTTACACAGAGAATAAAAACAATATACATGAAGGAGAGAAAGGGCACTCCTGAGACAGAAATAAATTGGAAATAATGTGCGGCTTATAAATTTACATCAAATGAAATGGCCTGAACGTCTCTTTAGACAAATGGTTAACCTGACAGACAATTGACCCGCAGGTCGTGCGTTCGTACCCCGGCGGAGGCATTTTTTCTTTTTAGCTCACCTGAGCAAGAAGTCCTCGGTGAGCTATTGGTATAGGGCACCTCTCCTGCGTCGTCCGTCGGCCGTCGTCCGTGTGCCGTCAACAATTGGGTTCGTTCTCACGCTGGAGACTTCACCTTTTATCAAATCTTAACCCAATTGCACAGTTTCTGTATGACCATAAAATCTCGGACCGGATTGTTATTTCGTTAGATCACACCAGTAACACTAGAGTAACTGCCCCTTTTTCATGCAAAAAAAGTGCAAACGTGCCTTTTTCCAACGTATTTAGTTTATTTTCCTTCCAATCTTAACCAAACTTTCACAGTTTGTGTATGATCATCAGATCTCAGCAGACGCAAAAAATGGGCCACATCGTGTTTCAAACACCAAAGTTATTGCCCTTTATTTATTAAAACAATATACAAAAATGGACATTATTCAGGATAGAGACTTTATATTTCATCCAATCGTCACCAGTCTTGCACAGTTTGTCTATTACCATGAGATTACAGTTGAAATGGAATATAAGCAAAATCGGGCCAGAAATACCGGAGTTATTGCTCTTTGTTGTTTTTTTTTAAATATGCAAAAATGGACATTATTCAGGATAGAGACTTCATGTTTCACCCAGTCTTCACCAATCTTGCACAGTTTGTCTATGAACATAACATTAAAGGTGAAGTCGAATATAAGCAAAATCGTGCTAGAAACACCAGATTTATTGCCATTTGTTTGTTAAACATATACAAAAATGGACATTACTCAGGATAGAGACTTCATTTTTCATCCAATCTTCACCAATCGTGCACAGTTTGTCTATGAAAGTAAGACTACAGGTGAAGTCGAATATAAGCATGATCGGACCAGAAACACCGGAGTTATTGCCCCTTGTGTTTGGAAAAAAAAAAATCAACAAGTTATCAATGATTGGCTTGCTCACACGATTATTGATTCAATGTTGACCAAACTTACACAGTTTGCGTATGGCCTTAAAAATTGATTGATAAAATTTGATTCCCAACAGTTGCAAACCTTGCATGCAGTTATTTGTACATGCAACATTGATGACTTCAGAGCCATTGATCATGATTGGACAGAAAGTTATCAAAGAAAAAGCAAAACTTTACCTTATAGCACAGCCATCGCAATTATCGCATTGCGACTAGTTCTCCAAACCTGTCTGCGAAAAAGACATCAAAATCTACTGTTTGTGCATTTTCCAGAATTGTCACTGACTTAATGAAAAAAGGTCAGGTAAGAGTATCGAGAAAAATGATTTGAGAACCATTAGCAAAAAATCCATTAGCACATCCACTACCCAACTTGTACTTTAGTAAGCCCATTGCACTAACCGATGTTTTTAATCAAATCGATCATATGCCCCTTTGCGCATTGTTCCGATACCTTAAGTTTTAAACTTGTCACAACAGTATGGTCTTCATCTGTACCAGTTCTCAGGTGAGCGCTTTGTGCCATCATGGCCCTTTTGCTTTATGCCTTTTTGAACAGACAATAATTTGGATTTGTTAGTCAAGGTGCTTTTTTTTTTGTATTTTAAGACATGTTTTGACATTTTTTACATACGAAATTTGTGAACAAGTCACTGAATTTAATTCGTGATTATCTTTGATAACCATACCTGTAGAAGTGCATCGTAGAATGTTCGGACTGAAACTGGCTGTAGTGGTCAGCGTTAGCTGATAAGCCCAGCCTTCTTCCGGCTCGGCGAATGAGATTATTTTTATATCTTTTATGCTTCTTTGTTACTAATTGCTTTTAAACAGTGAAAGGGAATAATCACATAATACACCAGTTGGGTCCTGTATTAACCATCCCTATGTGGGTCTAGAAAATTACACTGGCTACCGTCATTCTGCAGGTAAACGGACTGAACACTCTTGGGGAGAACATAGCCGACAATGGCGGCCTCAAGCAGAGCTTCCGGGTAGGTGTGCCGGAAGTGCAACGTCAATCCACAGATTAACAATTATACGTCGATATGTTTTGCATGAGTAGTTTTTTGTCAGTTCAAGTTAAAAGAATCATTGGGTTTTACCGGAAGTAATCATAGATGTATGACCTCATTGAGCCTCTACCAGTTTTAACGTCATTTATCAGTGTACCGGATATATATTCGATTAATTCATTCGATCATTTTAACGCATAGGATTATTACTTAAAACACGTGTAAGTATAAATGTAGTTCCCGGAAATCTCATATCTTACTGTCGCATTCTTATTCAGGCGTACCGGAAATGGGTGGAGAAAGTAGGTCACGAGGAACCGCGGCTACCAGGGGTCAACTTCACCCACAACCAGCTGTTCTTCCTTAACTTTGCACAGGTAAAATGGCACTTCGTATAACTTAAAATTTTAGCTATGAAAGCTTGTTACATATGAACTGTGGTATAGGGAAATATCTAGGATCAAAAAGGTACCAAAGGAGCAGCGGAGGTGGTGGTGAAGCCGGATTTCACATTGTTAATAATGCTACGTCACTTTACACACATGCATTAACCCCGATTTTCCTTTGACACGCCTCATATATAGAACATTAAAATATGCATACGTATTTGAAGATACAGTGCAGTTTGGTTTTTAGGTTTGGTGCGACAAGGAGAAGCCGGAGGAACTGATAAGCGCAGTCAATACGGACCCCCACAGCCCTGCACAGTTCAGGTACATAGTATTGCTTCTACTCTGCTTCTAGCTGGGAACTGATAAGCGCAGTCAATACGGACCCGCACAGCCCCGCACAGTTCAGGTACATTATGTTGCTTCTACCCCGCTTCTAGCTCGGAAAAAATAACCAGGTCTACATTGACATTCATGCATGAATATGCTACATGTCACTTTCAATTAATATATTAGTTGTAAGTATATTTCAATAATACAGTCATCGCACCCCTGAAACACGTGCACGAACAAAGCCACGTATAAATATAGGAAATACCAGTAAGTCAAACATATTATTGTTATGCTAATATAGCCTACGAGTGACAGGTCAATTTGTCCGAACTCTACTAGCCCGTGCATACTAACCTTGCAAGCACACCTCCGCAAAGATTATACGTACATTCACAACTGAATTTTCCAGTGGTAAATTACCTCACTTGCCTTATCGCCCAATAATACATATTTAAAATAACTTTGATCCACACGGTGATCCGGATCACCACCAAAATCGTTTGTTTATTGATATTGACCTTTCCTTAAAAATTCCATTCAAATCTGTACATAACTGTTTGCTTGGAGTTGCTAACAAAACAGCTAACAGACACAACTAAAAAATCAACCTCCACCAAACAATAACAGTTTTGGCAGGTCAGGATTACGGGTATTAAAGTTAATTTACATGATCTACTAAATATATAGTTATCTCTAATATTGCAGGGTAACAGGAACGCTTCAGAACTCGCGAGAATTCGCAGAAACATTCCAGTGCCGTCCAGGCACGTTCATGAATCCAAACAAGAAGTGTTATGTATGGTGATTGGTCAGCCGCGGTCACGTGGTGGATTTCTACACATTTGGTTGGCAACCTGATCATTAAAAAGGTGTAGCTGTTCAGCCATGGTTTCAAATGTAAAAATACATTGCTACATTTGATAATTGTGGCGCGTCGTGAGAAAACCGGTCTTAATGCATGTGCGTTAAGTGTCGTCCCGGATCAGCCTGTGCAGTCCGCACAGGCTGATCCAGGACGGCACTTTCCGCCTAAAGTGAATTTATGTTTAGAAGAGACTTCCTTGAAACAGAAAATACCATAAAAGCGGAAAGTGCCGTCCCGGATTAGCCTGTGCGGACTGCACAGGCTAATCCGGGACGACACTTTACGCACATGCATTAAGACCGGTTTTCCCACGACGCGCCACAATTGTTTTAATTTTATTCTCACGATGGTAAGTTTTGTCACTAATTATTTAAACTCCTCCTGTTCGTCTATTGTAGGATAATGAATTTCAAATCATTGCATGCCATTGGTCAGTTCATCACAGGTATTGCCATGTGCTAGGCCAATTTTGTGTAAAGTATGTTACGAGGTTATCATGTGACATCAGGTGTAAAATAACTGAATAATCAATGACTATATGAATGTTAATATGTACAGTAAGACGTTTACGTATTTGCATGTACGTGCAATTAATTATATGTTTGTAATCATATACAAGTATATATAAACATGTAATATATTTCTAGAATAGACACTATGGCAAAACCCTACTTGGTCGTATGCACTTAATTATACATGTATCTCAATAAACGCAATTAACAATTATATAATTTGTTCTTTCGTCTATAGAACATAAGCAAAGATTCACAGTTACAATTCAGTCATGGAAGTTTTATTAACTAAATAAGATTTACCATGCCAACAAGCACCAAGTTGGACTGAGATATCGTTTGGTACGATATGTCTGCGAGGTCGTGCAGTTTACGTAGGCGATTAGAACAAAACGGTCGCTGATATGCATATTTCCCAAAGTTGGAGAAGTGATAGAGCTATTGCTTTGATTACAATGCCGACAGTGTGTTGCGACTTCGTGTTTGGCTGATCATCCATCTTCTGAATGAATGCAGACTCTGAATAAATGCCTAGAGATACGCAAGTCACATTTAATGCCTAGATCACATGTAACCCGATGCCCGGCCGATGGTCCCGGTTTTAAGCATCGGTCGGCGTAAACAGATCGGATACCAATCTCTAGATATCGGGCACGATCTGCCGATAGTCTAGGAAATGTACCAAATTTTCCGTCCACTTTAGGTCGGCGCTCGCCCTATATCCTAGCGATGTCCCTGTGACACAACTTAAACGCGATGGCAGTGTCCCCGACGTCGTGATTTTAATTCCGCGCTAAAATAAACTCGGCACCCGTCCGATGGCCAAAATTAACCCGGCAGCCGGCAGGTGCCCGGAAGGCCCCCTGCCGAGTGTCAAAAACACGCCGTAAACTAGTCGTTAACACATCTGGATTTAATTGTGACTGGGCAATTACTAGTACTCGAAAATATTGTTCGAACCTGTCACCATGTAGTAAATGCATACTGCACGAATCTGCATGGTTACGTGATGTCGCAAAACAAACACGCAACAGCAACACCATACAGCTGGATCTAAATATAATTCGTTGCAATGCTATGTTACATTTCTACCATGGACATGCCTTCGCTGAATTCATGTTTTTTGGAAATTCAGTGTTAAACCTTATATTGAACGTCTCCACACGTTTGTAGACATACAAATCCGGTAAAACAGAAGAATTTCTAGACCTACAATAAACATGAGGAATGGTATACTGATGACAAAAAGCAGTGAGCTATGTTTGTTTTTTATTTTTGACATGGCTGACATAGCCAATATAGCCAATATCCTAAAGAAACAATGATATTAACACTCCGCTAAGTATAACGGGTTAGAAGCAACGTCACAAACAGTCGATAAACAGTTCAACTCAGTGGAATTTCCATGCACTTTCCCTTCTAAGCCAGACAATTAACACGTTTTACTTACACGTGTTTATGTATACGGTTAAATATAATATTGTTTAAATCAAAGAATAGTAATGTAAACAAAACATTCTACTTATAGTTTAAAATTTCACAAATCAAAGGTTCGGCGTTTTATCAATTAAGTGTAAGAATTGCGTAATTTCTACATTAACAATTCATATTAGCTAATAAACGGCTACATATATCACTTATCGCTCCACGGCCGCATATAACTGTAGTTACATAAATGCAGTATAGAAGAACTATGTAATTGTAACCACACTCAAAAGCAATCCTGTATAAAACATAAATATCAACGGCCCAAACGAAAGCACAACGAGGTAAACATGTTAATGCAGACATGACTGCAATGTTATGATGATAAACTCCCCTTGGGCGATATCCCATAAACAACTTACGTTTATCTTGAATCTGTTCACTTCAGTTCAACATTTACAACAAGTACAATTTCAGATACAAATGTAATAAAAAGTTTAAGAAAAATAATAGTAAAACTCAGTATAAGAATTCTCTTTAGATGATACTGATATATGGTCCCAATTATAATATTTGAAATGAAAACTAAACCACTAATTAATTTAAAAACTAAACCCCTAATTAACTACTTAACTAAATTAATTAACTACCATTTTAAGACGAAACAAAATCATACTAACTTATTGACTTCATGAAAAAAAGAACACTTAATCAAGAAAAACATAGAACTCAACACATTACAAAATATTTGCAAGCAGTATTTTGTTATTTTTAAATACAAAGTGGTGCATATTAGAGCAATGCGGATTTTATCTAGTAACACCATCTGTAAACAAATAAAATACTTAACAGTATTAGATAATAGTATTGACTATTCATGGTTACCATAGAAACTACCATGCTATCAGACACCGAACAATAACTGATCGACGTACACACTTTATGTCAAATATTGGTGTAAAAATCATTATTAAAGTGGAGATAATGTCCCAATCGTGCTAATTTGTACAGCATACATATGGAAAACTTGAAGACTAAATGTGCATATTTGAAAAATAGAAAATAAGTTTTTGCATAGTTATTAGATCGTTGAAAACAAATTACCACATTAACAAAGGGTTAGCGTAAGAAACACAACCATGGATGGTGGAGGAAACTACTCCACGACCTCAAACGTTCATCAACACTGATTATTTCGAAACAAATGCAGTAAATTCAGGACTACCGGGTTAATTACATGTAAAATGTGGTATTCAATGGGAGGAAATAGGCTGAAAAAAGGACAAATCAAACTCCAGATTTAACTGTCAGCTTGAGAAAAGTCTAAAATGAATTACACACTGCGGAATAACATATCGTAGCATATAAACAGTCAATAAAACATTTTTAACAGTGGCCTTTGTTGTACCGTATAAACATTTTTTTGTAATTAGGAAATTATATAGTTTCAAACACTAACAAATACACATACAGGCAAAAATACATGGCAACTCTCCTTGTTCAATTGAAAATCAGATACTTGCTATAATTAACAAACTGCAAAATTTAACAAATTAAATGCACATGGGAAAGTTTGGAATTTTAATGTTTGTATTACTTCACCTATCACTTATCCAGTCTTCGAAATAAACTTCCAAAAATTACTTGCTATTTGGGCCAGTAACTTCAGAATGTTTACTTGCTTGAAACATTTTTTACTAGCCCGAACTTTTTTTAATTAAAGCTTAACAACTAACAACAGATCATCATTGTATTATATAGAAATAACAAGACTTAGTGTTATAGAAGTGTGTTATACGCGTGTTTCTCTACTAAATTAGCATTTTGCCTGATCCAGTTTATATTATGTTGACTCTGAAAGACTTGTTATGTTTCGCTACATAATAGGCAGTTCTAATTTGATTTGATTATTTGCCACGCGGGGGATCTACTTAAATGTATTCTGTGCCCGACAATATCTTTACCTGCCACGGGCGAGCGGGTTAGTGCTAATTGCCAAGACTGCTTATAATTGCTTATTTATTGCACATATAATGAAATTTTACACGTTGATTTTCCATGAAAAATATCCAATAAACATGATTCTAGTTAGGAAACTAATATACATGTATTCATCGTAATCCATGTGTAAAATATTAATGTATTACAGTCATGTTGGATTTTTTCCTACCTATACTCGCTTATGGAACCAAATTTCTCCTCTTTTTTTTTAAATTTCACTTCACCAACATTTATACCAAAACATTTACTTTATTCATATCATATTATATTTATTATACACCATTAATGCCTAAACTTTTGATCGCTAACTAAACTTGTTTGCATAAGCACAGAACAACTACACAAACGTCAACTAAAATGTCTGTGAAACATCATCTCCGTCTCTCGCCCTTCTGTGTTCTCTTCTTTTCCGTCTCCTTCCGCTCCTTTTCTTTCTGTTTTTGAGCCTCTCTGTCCAGTTTATCTTTCTCTCGTTTCTTTTCAGCCTCCTGCTTGTTTTTCTCTTTCATTTCATGTTCCATTTTCTTCACTAGATCAGCATTGTCATTTTTAAAATCAAGTACTGTCAGAAATGTTAAGGATTTACATTTAAATTAAAAGCTTATTTGAAGCTGTTTTTAAATTAAGAAATAATTTTCAATTTAATTTAGAGTTGTATATCGGCTAATAAACAATGATTTGGAGTTCTGATGCGTATGAATTAAACCAGGAGTGCACATCAGAATGACAAATCGGTGTTTATTAGCCAATAACCAATGATAATGCGAAAATTATTTTGATTCCAACATGACCTGACAACATTTTCTGCAACTACAATACAAACCACACTTTACAGTTTCGGAACTATTTTTTCAGGTTGTTTATTGGTAGTTTAACAACGGTGAATTTTGTTCTTTGTCTGTAGAAAACTATGCGCTTGTCGTGTTAGAATGTGTATTCAACAATCGGTTGTAGATCAAAGAAATTTTAAATGTGTCAATAGATCTCAGAATGTATATCATATTTATGAATGTGTAAACACAATCAGGTTTAAAAGTAAAGGATACAGTCACCAATTCCATCATTTGTTGCTGCTGTTGCTGCGCCTGCTGCACCTTCTGATGCTGCTTCTTCATCGCTTCTGATTGGTCGTTAAGGAAAGTATGCAAATTCTACTTCTTATTCTAGCAGATAATGTACCTAAAATTTAAATGGTGATTATTTTTAATACCTGCTTAAACGAGAGAGTCAAGTGGCAATGGGTCGCTCACCTGAGTTCAAGCAAACGTTGGCAAAGAGACAGGATGCAGTGTTACACTCTGATTATCAAACCTCAAACAGAGCACAAGGTCTTCGCTGATTTTGCAAATTAAATTCTGTTGATTCCCCTAACAACCCCACAGTGTCAATATTTTACATAAACTATTACAGTAAAGTCTCTTTTCATGCAATATAGTGGTAACATCTTGCTTTCTAGTTACTAGTTAGGGAAAGCTCTAGGATCTAACAGGTACAGGGTGCTGCTAAAAAGGAGCAGGGGGGAAAGCCGGACCAGTTTGTTGACATTTTCTTACAATTTGCTAAATCCAGGGTTTTAATGAGTCTTATGCTTTTGATTTAGGTTTAAAAGCATAGTCTATTCATTTGAAGTTGAATATTTGCAAAAATGTGTTAAATTTCAAAAGATATTCAACATTTCTGTGTTGACCAGCCCACAGGGGCAGCAGGGGGGGAACCAAAAAGGAGCAGGGTGCATTGCTTACCGTATTTAAATGCTTTCGCAATGAAAAATTGCTACTTGTAAGCGTGAAACAAGCCCAGAGTCATAACATCACATCAGTATGAAAACCTGACATCTAAAATACTCTTCTATAACGCAGTAACCAACACGCTTTAGAATATAATTCACATAACAACAGTATTGGCCTTCCTTTTTCCATAGCTAGTCCATTTGGGCTAGTTGCTTAGCAAAATCAATAGCCTGAAATCCCATTTACTAGCCCAGAGCCTTGCTATAAAACACTATGAAAATACAATTAAGTACAATAAATCATGTTTTTTTAAACAGTAATCTATCATTTTATTCTTTTAAAGTGGGTGATGCAAATGAAATATCTCTATTTGGTTCACTTTTATAGCAATGCACGCTCGGTGGACTATAATTGTTATTGATTAACTTTTAATAATTTGATCATAATTGTTCATTACATTCTGTCATGATAATTTGCTGTAAAAAGCCCAAGCCCGATCGGGCTAGTGTGTATAAATTTCCACTAGCCCCAAATCAAAAGCACTAGCCCATAGCTTCATGCTTGTGGGTTAGCACGAACACTGTCACAAGGATACTCCTCCCCGCTGGAGATGTGACTGTACTGCGCCAGGATGGCCTCTTTCACCGCAATCTCCTCCGCACTTTTCTTGACCGTCTTCACGGACTCGATCTTCTGACTCTCCAAGATGGATGACAGCTGGTCCGTCAGATGTTCTGAAACACGCACAAATTGATGGCAAAACTGTGCTAGGTTAGCGCTAAGAAATAAAAATTAGTATTCAAATCTGTCCAATTTGCCAAAATACCTGTCATTTTTAAAATAATTTGATCAGAAAATGTGAAAATATACATCCTTTTTGATCTTTTCAGAAATTTTAGTTGCCAAATGAATGTTTTAATAGCCGATGGCTATTTTTTCTAGCACAGAGACAATACACAAGTGACAGGTTATTAGCTGCATATAACACATTTCGAAGACGATTAATTTATGTCTGAACACATATCTGTCTCACTTACACTACATATACATTATTACAGTATAGGCAGTCATCGAAATTAGTAGTTTGGCCAAGTAAGCCTAAATTCTTTTTTATCCCATCATCACGCCTGCATTGACGAAATAACACCCCGTGGGATAAACTTAGCTGTATTCCACCTTGTTGATTGAATACAGCAAACACGCGCATTATAATGGTGTCATATTGGGTTTTTTTTCGTGACGTCATTTGATGTTTTTCGTATTTTTCAGCAATTTTCTTTCATTTACTTTCAAAATAAAGACAGAAAATGATGGGATAAATAGAATACCAGGTACGTGTTGAATACAGATACGTTTATTTGCTCGGCACGAAAACCTAAACCACTCGCCATGGCTCGCGGTTTAGGTTTTCTAAGCCTCGCTAAATAAACTTATCTGTATTCAACACTAACCTAGTATTCTCTGTATCATTACTTGAGAACAAGAACATATTACAAGCCAGCCTACTGGTATATAAAACTAATAACTTTAACAAGACTGGTTCAAATTTAACCAGTGCAGGGCTTACAGGCATATGCTAATTTTCGTAACTGTTATTCAAGGATACATGATACTTACTGATACATTATATTTATGTGGCAGGCACAACTATTGATGTAGCACATAAAGATCCACACAGTCACACATATAAAACAAGGATATCCGTCAACTAACGGATGCTCCCCAATGCACTTTGCCAAGTAATGGGAATGCAATCAGAAGAGCAGTGACCAAACAATTGTGCTCTATATATTAATTTTAGTACTCATCAAAGTCCCATAACTGTAAGAAAGATCAAAGAAGCAGAGCATCTTGTTACAGTGAACACCTTCGCTGGGTAATGAAGCTTCCCATAAAATTTCATTGAATATTGGCTAGTAGTTGTGTTTAAATGGACCGGGCAAGAATTGTGCACTAAATGCTTATTTCAGAAATCTTCAAAGTCCCATAACTGTAAGAAAAATCATTGAAGCGGAACACCCCCTCTTGGTAATGAAGCTTCCCATAAAGTTTCATTGAATATTGGCTAGTGGTTGTGTTTAAATGGACTGGGCAAGAATTGTGCACTAAATGCTTATTTCAGAAATCTTCAAAGTCCCATAACTGTAAGAAAACTCATTGAAGCGGAACACCTCTTCTGGGTAATGCAGCTTCCCATAAAGTTTCATTGAATATTGGCTAGTAGTTGCTGAAAAACAGTCCAGACATGCATTGCGCACTATACACTAATTTCAGTAACCTTCAAAGTCCCATAACTCCAAGGAAAATCACTGAAAGGGAACATCCTGTACAGTTCACACCTCATTTTGATAATGAAACATCGCATACAGTTTCATTGTTTTCTGGCCGATAGTTGGGGTGAAAAAGCCCGGGCAAGAACTGTGCACTATATTCTAATTTAAGAAATATTCAAAGTCCAACAACTCTTAGAAAATCATTAAAGCAGAACATCCTGGTTCAGTGCACACATTCTTTTGGTACTAAAGTTTCCCAAAAAATTTAATTTAAATCTGGCCAGTAGTTGTGTAAAAATAAATTAGACAAAAATTGTAAACTAAATAGTTATTTCAGAAATCTTACAAGTCCCATTACCCTAAGAAAAATCATTGAGGCAGCACGCCCTTATTCAGTGCACACCTACTCTTGGTAATGAAGCTTGCCATAAAGTTTCATTGAATTCAGACCAGTAGTTGTGCAGAAATAAACCAGACAAGTATTGTGTACTAAATAAAATTTTCAAAGTCCCATAACTCTGAGAAAATCACTGAAGCAGAACATCCTTGTTAAGTGCACACCTCCTCTTGGTAATGAAGCTTCCCATGAAGTTTCATTGAATTCTGTCCAGTAGTTGTTGACAAATACTCCTGTCAAGAAAACGGGATGGACTGACGAAGGACGGACGGACAAAGTGGCGATTTTTATGCTCCCCAGAAAATTGTTCGGGGAGCATAATAATTATATCAACTTGAGCTCTTTTGAGATCCTCAGATTGGTACATAATTTAAACATGCACTGTACTTAAATATGTTATTATTGTTAGTAAATTATAAATATAAACTGTATAAAAGTGTCCAGATTATAATTACTTTCTTAGAAGTACTTCATATCTCAATAATCATTTGTAAAGTCTAGTACATTAAAGACCAATTCCACAAATGGCTCTGCTCCTTTCCGCATTCTTATTGTTTGTTTCCTAGATAGAACCAGTACTTGGTGCAGTGATATAAATTAACACTCGCCAAGTCCCCAATGGCGAGTTGTTTTGCAGCTGGGTGACTGGGTCCGCCAGTTATGAGCCTGGTTGGCTAACTGCATATTTTATGAAGATTTTCTCAAATAACACTTATTATAAGGCATATAAAACAATTGAATCCAATGTAATTACATTTACATGTTTTTATCTCTACTATAACATGTTGTCCATCACAGAGGCATGTCATCTCTATGTTTATGAAAAAAAAATTCAAGGCAATTTTTGAATAAACACACAAATCAGTTGACAGCGTAATTGTGTTGACACCTAGAGCATTTACCCAAGAAAGTTATTATAAGGCAAGTGGCTCATGATTTCAAAGCCGGGCTCATAGTAGGTTTTCAGGGCAGCGAGCCCAGTTGGCTCATAACACCTGATTGTTTATATCCCTGCGGTGTCTTTGAGAAAGATCGAACTCATGACCTCCCAGTCAAGAGTCCATTCATCTGTGCCGTTGCCACTCCACTCACTTAAAAACTGAATTTAGCTTACCTCCTCTACTGCTATCATTATCTGCGTGTGCTTGAGCTCCCTTAATATCTGTCCATTTAACGAACAGTTCATCACAGACTTTCTCCAATTCTTCTTCCTGAAAGAAAAACATTGAATAGGTATTACCGTAATTACCCTAAATATTGGGACACCCCTAATTTTGGGAAAAATAATTATTTTTCACGTCCCTTAATATTGGGACACATTTGAAAGTTGAATAATTTCCTGTCCCTAAATATTGGGACAACAAAATAAATCAAGCCCTGGTGAGATGGAGAAATGCTATAATAGCAGTGCCTCTGAGAACAAAATAATCAAACATGGACATAATTAAATTTGTTCATTTTACTTTACCAAATACAATGCCATAGAAAATAAAACATGCACGACCACACTCGCACAACATATACAGGCTAACTTGGCTATTCAATTCATAACTGCCCTAGTTTAAATTCTCAGGATAAGTAATAATTATTATCACTTACTCTTCAGATACCGTTCTATATTAGATACCGTTTCCTCACAAGATACTCTAGAATAATAGCGTGTTGCCGTGTTCGGTATCTGGACATGATATTTATGTGGCAGGCACAACTACTGATGTAGCACATCAAGATCGACACAGTCACAACTGTCACATATAAAACAAGGATATCAGTGAACTGATGGATGCTCTCCAATGCGCTTTGCCAAGTAATGGGAATGCAATCAAAAGGGCTGTGTCCAGACACTTGTGCTCTATATATTAATTTAAGCAATCATCAAAAACCCATAACTGTAAGAAAAATCAAAGAAGCGGAGCATCTTGGTACAGTGAACGCCTCTGCTGAGTAAGCTTCCCATAAAGTTTCATTGAATATTGGCTAATAGTTGTGTTTAAATAGACCGGACAAGAATTGTGCACTAAATGCTTATTTCAGAAATCTTCAAAGTCCCATAACTCTGATAAAAATCATTGAAGTGGAAAACCCTAATTCACTGCACACCTCCTCTTGGTAATGAAGCTTCACATAAAGTTTCATTGAATCTATGCTAGTAGTTGCTGAGAAACAGTCCAGACAGGCATTGCACAATATACACTAATTTCAGTAACTGTCAAAGTCCCATAACTCCAAGGAAAATCACTGAAAGGGAACATCCTGTACTGTGCACACCTCATTTTGATAATGAAGCATCACATAAATTTCATTGTATTCTGGTCGGTAGTTGGGTAGAAATCGCCCAGACAAGAACTGTGCACTATATTCTAATATATAATGCCCTAGTTTAAATTCTCAGGATAAGTAATAATTGTGTATTATCACTTATTCTTCAGATACTATTCTATCTTTGATACCGTTTCTTCACAAGATACTATAGAATAACAGCGTGTTGCCGTGTTCGGTATCCAGACATTCCGCAAATATATGCTTTTATGCAGACATCGTCTTTCAGTAAATACAAGCCACAAAATCATGTTAAATCGGCAAAATAATCACTCTTATAATGCGCTACTTTCATATTCTGGTCTTGTGTTTAACAGCAGTGCTAGTACCCCCTTTTCTATCGATATTCACTCGATTTTTAGAACTTAAACTGAAAAGTATTTCACTAAATACTTGAGATTAAATTAGATTGCTCTATAATTTGTTAAAGACGTTCGCAACAATTTTCTTCAATTTTTTTCCAACGACAGATTTTCTTAAAACTTGACACAAACATGCATCAATGTATCCTAAAACTAAAACAGTCTTAAAAAATAGGGGTAACCGGCCTTTTTCCGGAAATATTTACTTTTGAAATACGTTACCTGGCGAAGCCTTTTTTTAGTTTGTGTTATTTTGAATGTTGAATAATATAAAGAGTTTATAGTCAACAAAGATGGAGATTTTAAAATGCATCTTTTTTTTAATGTTTCGTTTGGTAATAGTTTAATGATAAAACGCGCTTTATCTACAGTTATCATTTAACAAATGTCTTGTAATGGACACTAAACGAGGTTAAGTATGCATTAAATATGCCTGTGAAAACATCAATAATTTATCAAATATACGAATATCTTTTCTTCCAAACGACAGATTTTGTTAAAAGATCCACATACATGCGTCCGGAAATATTGGGTTTTTAATACGGTACCTGTCGAAGCCCCTTTATCAGTTTGGATTTTTATCAATGTTTTAAGTATAAAGGATAATTTTTTTCAAACAAGGTTATGGTTCTTTCAATTGATATGTTTGTACATGCTTTGTTTGGCAATATACATGTGTATGTTGATAATAAAAACGCTTTACCTACATTTACTGCATAAATAATGAATTTGACTGGACATTTAAGTGCGTCAAATGGGAACTAATAATGCTTTCTGAAACTTCATTTTTATCAAATGCATATGTTGTTCCAAACAACAGATTTTCTTAAAATTTCGCACATAAATGCATCAATGTATACTTACACCGAAACATTAATAAAAAGAATGGCTCACCGAACTTGTTTGGGAAATATTGGATTTCATATAGGGTACCTGTGTAGCCTTTTTCCGGTTTCGTTTTAACATACATATACAACGTATCAATAGAATGGAGATATTTAATGGAAAATGTTTGAACTAAATTTGTTTGGAAATACATTGCTTAAGTGTGTTTTTGATTATTATATGTGCTTTATGAACTTTTACTATTAAAATATTTATTTTGAATGGACATTAGAGATGAAATTAGTATACTGTAACCTATATACAATAAAGAAAAAATGAAGCAAAAGGAGAAATTAACCCAATTATTTTCTTTTTGTTGCGAATGTCTTGAAGAACAATAGCACATGTACCAGCCTTGGATGACGTCATAACCCAAACAAAGACAAGAAACAGTATCGAAAGTTGTTTTTTTATGGGAGATCGTTATGGTTGACCTGTTCTGAGTGCTCTCATTTGTTTATAGAAGTGGGATTGTACAGATTTTTTATTTTGAAATTAAAGATAGATATTTTGTTTATATTTAAAAAAAAATTTAAACAAGTATGGACAAACCAATTTTAAGTACGATTTCATAGTGTCATTTAGAGGAACCGTATCTAAAGAACAAAGCATATAATTATTTTTTACAATAAAACTATCTTTGTTGGTGACCTTTAACGATTGATAAAATATTATAAATAGCTTCATAACATGGAATATTTTGGGCAATCATGTATTTTGTTATGCACTAAATAACAAGCTAATTTTAGTTTTTATTCAAATTCATCAGACTGAATCATTCAGTGAATGAACACCTGTTAGCGATAACAAAGCTTTGTTCATTCAGCCAGTCCATATCTGTCACCATAGTACACCATACATTTTTATCACATCGCTGAAAATTAACTACAGACATAAAAGTCATTGTTTTGATGGAATTAAAGACATTAAAGTTGAAATGTTTATATATTAGTAATAAAATTGAAAATCATGAGCGTTTTGTTCATTATTTTCACTATTAAATTGCCGATTTTGTTGTGTACTGAACAGAATTTGCGTCTGCCATCTTTGTTTACACGAACGGATCATGCGATTTAAATCTAAATTACTCCTGCCTATTTTTAGCTACAATCATGTATTATACATCATTGGAAAGGGGAAAGAACACGCTTTCTATTGGTATGAAAATAAATTATGCAAATTAATGCATGGAAGAGCAGCAAGGCGCCAAATTTATGGCCACTGGAAAGCACAAGTATACCAGCAAAATATAAGCATCCATCCACCATTTAACATCAGTTTCTTAAAATAACATCTTAGCGTATTGTTGCGCAATTAATTTAATTCCATAAACTGTCGATCAGTAACTTCGTGTTCTTCCATCAGTTTCCGATGGCGACCCGTTATAAACCGAATCTGATTTTGTGGTACTCCGCTTAACGTTCGTCATACTGCAAAGAGTGATCTCCCCTGAATGTTATCAGTTTTCGCGAGGTATTGCAGTCGCGCAACTTTGACGTCTTTGTCAATCTTTGTTGTTTGATTGTATATTACAGGTACTGCAAACGATTTACCACATCAATATAATTATTATTGCAATTAGTGCATGCACGATGGCTGTTAATATAATTATGTCACGTAAGATTTACGATGTTTAGGCTGTTGGAAGATAGTGAAAGTGAAAGTGGACAACAATTTGACAAGACAAATAATCTGTCTCGATTTATAGCAAAGCATTGATCCTCAATCACCACCGTGTACACAACTGAAATGCAAAGCCTGTCGTGTTTATTTTCATTTATACTTGATCAATTTAATCTATATCATTTCTTGAATGAGCTGCAAATAACTTTTAATAAGGAAGCTGGGTGGAAGAGGGGTGAGCACTCCCCCCCTTGTCATTGCCTGAAGTGGTCCCTGCAGGTTTAATTGAATGACTTCATGTTGTATACTTACAAGGTTTAATATTTTCTTTAAATTTAAAGCTTTTCTGTTGTTGTTTTTCTTGAAATCTTAAAACATCCTTACATTGAAAAACAATTCTTACATTGAAAACAATCTTGTAACAGCATTTATTCTGCATGCTTGATATTTTAACTTAACTGCAATACTAGGAGCACTTCATAAAATGCTGTTAAATAACAGCATTAAGTATTGCATGATTTGCTTTTGCATATATTAATTTCAGGATTGCTGCAGTTTTTGAAAGATATTGTGCTGTGGTTTTTAGTCCTCTGGACAAACAAGACAGTGGAGACAGTTGCTTTTGAAGACAGCAAGTAACAGTCTTTCTCATGTTAGGTTGTTTCCAAGATGGTCAGCCAAGAAGTCTTTAAAGTTCTTTTCAAGTATTTTCTGATCAATACTTAAAAATTGTTCAGCATTTAAACCATGTTAATTGTTGTATTCAAGGTATGGTTTGAGTTCTTTTGAATGAGTGATCAATTAGTATTCCAAAAAGTTCCTAAAGCAAAAGCTGCATTGAAAGACCACCTTTCACCAAGGCCGCATGTTGTTTAATACATGTATTTACATTTCTGTGGCCATTTTTAAATTACTTTGAAGAGTACATGATCTTTTTGGCAGAATTAAAAGGTAAAATATATTACTTTGTGTTTTGGTCTTCCAGAAAGGGTAGTCTTAAAACTGGAGATGATGTCGGATATATGCCTTTAGAGTTAATGAATACACTGTTCCGAATACTGAAATAAATTAGTCTGTTATATGTACTAAGCATGTTAAAGATATATATAATATATATAACTGAGCTTTATAAATGTATATAACATCTTTAACTTGCAGTTTGTAAATGCCAAATGTTTTTTACGCAGTACTAGAGACATTGTCTTACCCAGATTCAGTCCAGCATTTGGCTTTAATACTCATTCCATTTTAAATGTTTTGTTGTCTTTCATAAGTCATCATGAATGTAAGACAGTGAAAATATGTGAAGTATTAACTTAACAAAGCATAATGTGAGATGAAAAGATTACTTTGAACCTGTTTAACTGCCAGAAATTATTGCCAGGTGCATTATTGACAGAATTTACATATTTTACAGAAAGAAATGTGGGGGGTTACCTTCTTCAGATACACATAACTTTGTTAGTTTTCAAGATACAGTAATTTCATTTGCAGTTTTGTTTTTCTGAAAGAATAACCTTTAAAATGGTATATAATTTTATAGGTTTGTATAAATTAAAAAAAATCCTCTGTTATCGCTACAGCTGTTATTAAAATGTTCGATTTGTTGGATAATTACCACAATTTGTGCCAACAAATCGATGACAGATTCTCGTTTTTCGTCATCGGGGCTATCCTCCTCTAGAATACCAGTGATATACGTGACAAACACGTCTGTGTCTGTCTCAGGGTTCAAAGAAAGCAACTTTTCTGTCAACCAGGTCTCGTACTGTCCCACGGCGGCGGCCATCTTGGAACGGAAGTGACTCTCAGGTCAAAACGGCACCCCGTAGGAAACATCGGTCTAAACATATTGTACAGGAACACGGTTTAAAGGCATTAAGCGGGAAATGGAGACAGAAATATAATACCATATAATCACGGTTAAAATTAAGTATATAATATTATTATTATAAGAGAAGGGTTTAAACATTGTGGGAAAAAATAATAAGGTCGCATTTCTTTGGCCATTATCGTCAGATTTTCATTGTCGGTCGTCGTGTTAATTGTGGGTACGCGGAAAACCAACAGTTTGAACTTGTAATATGAATACATTGTTTATATATCATTTGTAAATGGCCACTTTTACGGAATGCAAAACTTCTTTAAAGACTCTGTGTTTGTTTTACAGAATGTTACATGGCATTTATTTGTAAATGAATGCCCCGGTCAATTACACATACACAGTAGCATATAATATAATATTAGGTGCTACCTAGTTTACGGGCTAAAGCATATAACAGTATAAAAACAACATGTTTTGTTGCATGACATTATAGATATGTGTTTTTTTAATATGTTATTTAATACTTGATACATTGAGTTTACTATATATAAATTAACACAGTCATTTATCACATGCTATACCTTGTCTCCCATGCAATACAACAATTACGAATATTTATATCTATCCGAAGTTTTCAATTGGAAGAAAATGATAATATGCACAGTGCAATAAGAAGATGATTTACAGTTTTGCACTAATAAAATGCTTATAATGTAGTAAACAAATTGAACAATACATCAAACAAACATAATGTATTACATATACTTACATCTACATGACATTTCGTAATACAGTTTATCTGAAGTGCCAAAGTGTGATCAAAATCGTGTTGGTCAATCACGAAGCTGCCCAAAATACACCTATAAAATATAAACAAATAGTAAATAATCAATAAAAAGATTATTCTAAAATAAAGAATAAAAAAAAACAACTTATCTTTTAAACTGTAAAATACAACACACTTCGTAAATGGTGTATCCATTTATATGGAAATATGACCCTAATGGACTTCCGTAGTTTAAAAAAATGTTGAAAAGGAACAGTCCACATTTTGCAAATATATCGCTTAAATCTTTGGAAATACAAAATATATTTATGGTTTTAATGTTAATCTTGTTATATTTACAATAGTTTTCCATAGTTTTTCTGAATTGACGACATTTACCATATTTTGCAACAACAATGGCGAGGTCAAGTAAAGATCAACGCGAAAGGAAAACTCATCCATTTAAAGCCTTTATCAGGCATACAACAGTTGAAAAACAATTTTAAGCAATGAAAATGTAATGTTATACTTACAATTTCAACTTTATCCACCATATAGTTGCTACTTTAATCATTTTTGTCACATACACAGTTGTTTACAGACGACCGGAAGTTAAATTTTGGCGCGTGCAAACTCTATTTTCACAAGTATGGTGTTCCTTTTAAATTCAAATTTCAGAATCGATAACGTTGAGAAAATGAAAAAAATAAACGCGAATAAAAAAGTTTCCATTCGTGGACCAGGGCTTTGTCCCAGCACCCCCAGCTATTTTTCATCACTTAGTGAATACATATTGAAAGTTTGCAAATTTTAAATAATAGCTGCAATTTCCAGCTTCAAAAAAAAAAAAAATATCATTAATTTTGGTGTGGTCTTGTGCTAACAGGGAGAACCCCCACTTATCCTGTATGCGGTGAGGACCAACCAAACTGAGATGAACTAGGGCCCATATCCACAAAGCTCCTTAGTGAAAACTTACGCAAATTTCTTAAAATCATAATATTCCTTAAGTCTGTGGTTTGTTTATCAGGTTTATTTTGTCTTTAATTGTTTTAAACTGGTAAAGAATAAACAGGTGCTTCTTATTTTACCATATTTCAGATATAAAATATTGATTCTCACAGGGAAAAAGTTATTTGAAATTTTCCATTAAATACGACTTAAGTTAGGATTTCCCTTAGGAGGTTTGTGGATATGGTCCCTGGACCCGGAATTCCGGGGCTCGTTTCGCCCCTTTTTAACCAAATCGATTTTACATAACATGCTTTATCTATTATGCTAGGTTCCCACTATCACTATTAGATCTTATAAGATTTTAACAGATCTTGAGGTCAATCGTGGTAATCAGGTTATTCGTCGAAAATTGTAGAACAGTTCAAACATTTTCTACGTTTAACACGTTCAACTGCGATCAATTGTCCATCGGGATCATCGTATCAGATCTAATTGCATCGTAACAAAGCGCGACAAATCGTATCTAATCGTGCATCAAAATCGTGGTGATCGGGATCGATCGTAGAATGAAAAAACACCACGCACTATTAAGATGCGTTGCGATCTCAAGAAACAAAGAAGTCAATAGTCAGTCGGGCTGTATGTATATCATACGGGTCCAGTCATAGCTCCGATCGTGAAAGACATCGCGAACACAGTCGTATCCTATCGTAACGGAGCGCATGTATTCATGATAAGCGTATCAAAACTTATCTGTACGTACTAGAACGTCCTAATTCGGGGAAATCGATCGTGATGATCGTGTTAGATCGAGACCCAATCGTGGCTTCGACCGAAACAATCAAAACGGAACGTATGTAATTATATCTGAACTGGAGATCAGACCGTGACAGATCTTGACACCTGTAATTGACAAATCGTGACCAGTTCGCAACAGAGCGCAAAACATCGTATCAAAACGCTTTCTGACCTTGCGATGCCAATTTCTGGTGAGAAGCTGAGTAAATAATAATGTCATATATTCATATTACAAGTGTTACATTTATTTGCTTGCCTCTGAATGACCAAATCTCATTTTGGCTATTTCTTAAAACTATTATTTCTGTTTTGTTAATATTCACTTCCATTCATAATCATCGCAGTGCATAATTTATCAATATGGGGGAAATTTAATTGTTGCAGAAGCTTAAATGCAGTTTCCGCACATGTTTGCAGAATCATCTGCAAACAACAACGCTATCATGTCAGGTATATCATTGGAAGGAAATACGCCTGATACACAAAGTTCTCGTAGAAGTGCTACTAGTTCATTTATAAAAAGATAAAGGTGTATATATAAACTTGCAATGTGTTCCTGTCTGGTACCGATATTGCATGGAAATAGTCAATTAAACTAACCATCTTTTTCGGCGTTGCTGTCCAACCTAACTTTTGACATTTCTCAATATCCAATCAAATGTTGGGACAAGTTACCGCCAGTAGTCCCGAATGAATAAGTCCTAACATTGCATCGGCTAATTTGAAAATATTTGCACAACACTGGTAAACAAGAATGTTATTTGGACACGATGTAAATCAATACAACTTTCGAGTGCACTTTCTATATCGGTTCCCTATAAATAACCGCATGAACTGCGTATATTGTTTCTCTTTCTCTGGGATATTTGTTAACCTGTTACAGAAAAATAAATAATAACTTAATGTGAAATTTTGTAATGATATGTTAGGAGAAGTAAAGTATAATTTAGTATGTGAGACTAGTGTGCTGTTCGAATCTAGTCAGTCATGCGACGAATACGTGAATTATACGTGAAAACCAAGTACAACTGAGTTACACTTTTGTTAGTTTTAAATTTATTTATGTACCAAGTCCAATCTACATTCCTTATTTTCACAATTATTATAGACGCCGAATATCTTTTTAAAAGACCTTTCTCGTTTAATTTATCATTGGTATATGTATTTGTTGTTTTTGTGTGTGCGTGTTATAAACTAATAATTCATCAACGTAATAGTAAGAAGACATCCACCCTTTAACATTAACTGATTCAATAAATTATTCTATAACATAAAAAAGTATGTTTCACACATTCGTTCTCAATGACAAAAGCACATTTAGACATGCAATATACATGTATTAGCCGCTATGTGTTTTTCTTGTACTTATATGTATTAGAAACAGGATTTGGACGCCTACAAATTGCTGATTACATTTATAGGTCATGATAAGCTTCGTACAATTCGCTCGCATAATGTGTTGGCAGGTGTACGCAGCGATAATATGTAAACAAATACCGGTGAATCTTTCTTCCTAGCATATATCTAATGGTTTCGCAATCGCATCTTGAACTGCCGTTCAAGGTCAAAGATAAAAATAGAATAACTTGCATTCATCACTTTGTGAATTAGCAGAAACTTGAACATTCTGTAGAGTGAATATACACTGATATATTTAAATATGCTCAATGTTTGCATCAATTTTTCGGCGTAGCTGTCTAAGATCACTTTTGATCTAGATTTCTTGCGATAATTGTGCAGCGGGGAACTGAATGCCAATAGAATTGGGCAAATTTTCTAATTTTAGGGAATGCAAACTCACAATAATGGTTTAAGGTATACCAACAACTGTTGCATACTTTTGGGGGATTAAAATGTACATAATTGATTACATAGGCGGTTAAAATAAAGTTATAAACATATTCTCGATATACACTCTAGAACTGTGCATAAGTATGAACATATTTTCTCTTTGTATGTCATGAATAGAATATTATATTAATTCCCATAATTAATCCACTATTTTGTTTAGCCTAGCGGTCCGCTCTATTAATAACAATTGATTCTAGATAGCGAGTTCAACACGCAATCATTCTAAAAATAGCGCGCATTGAGCTGCCGGTGTATAGCTGTTATAATATACATGCATCAAATAGCGTACAGCGAATCATAAGAGCGAATATTTCAATAAATGGGGAATTTATGTTTATAAACATACCGTGCATGTTAATTTGAAATTGAATTGCGGCTGTGTTCTATAAAGAAACAATTAGAATTGCACATTTCTATCAACTTCTCCAGTAGATGTTAATGAATCTATAAAAAGATATATTTCAATAAATAACATGTTGTAAAATAAGTCTCGCCCGGAATACGTCGAAATGATATTCATGTTACTTTTACTTCATTTGTGTAGCATTTATCCATTATTTGCAATACCATTTATACACAGAAACCCTTGATACATCATATTCCTACCGATTATTATTTTAAATCGCCATAGTCTATATAGTCTAATGTAATATTTGTGTTATCAAAAATGGAAGTCATCATTATTTCAGATGCGCTGAATGTTTCCTGAAGATTGCTTTTCATTAGGATACACAGTATAAATGATTAACTGACGTCGAAATGTGTATGTATTATGCATTGATAACTTCCAAGATGGGCATATTACTTAAGAATAACTATACGCGTCTGACACAAAATAATTTTCATTCATTCCCGCAATTATTTTCGTACATTGTTAATTTGTTATATTTGGCTGAAAATTTATATAATAATGATGTTAACGTAAAGTATTTAGGTTATTCATTTATCACTGGTGAAAACATGGGGCGGTATGATCGGTTTATTCACGGTACAAATATTAATAATTATTGAATGAATCACAAATTAATTTTGGGATCCGAGAAGTTTTCTTGTCATGTCCGAAATAGCCGGAGTCATGGCAGTCTTCTTATATAGGTGGGACCGAAAACTCTGGGGTCCGAGAAGCCACGTAACCGATCATCTTGGCCCTCTTGTATTATGTTTAGGGTAAAAATGATATCTCAATATTAATATCAACGCCGATTGTCTTTTTTTAAAGACATTTCTTGTTTTATTTGACATAGTTTTTTTTAAATTGTAATTATTTCATAATCAGCACACACTTCCGACGTTAAGGCTTTCACAATTTGATATTTTACTGCAAACGGAACAGGTCCATTCAATCCCTTTCGCAAGCTTGGGAAAAAACCTGCTAAAGAAATAAGGTAGCTTCATGTAAAACGTTTACATTACAAGACCAGTATATAAAGTAGATAGTCATGCATATACTTTAAAATAATTTAATTACCACTTGAATCAAGTTAAACACTACATTAATTTTTTTAATAGTTTGAAACATTTTTCCAAATACATTTATCAATACATTTTTGTATCATTATAATCGCCAAAAAGCCCGATGCATCTCATAATTTATCTATGACCAGTAATCAAGACTTGTGACTTAACGTAGTATCAATTTTAAAGGGACACTTTCACAGTTTCAGGCTGGAAAAAAAAACATTTCTCTAAAAAAAGTGAAAATGGAATTTTATAACAGGAATTCGTAGAATTTATCGACACCTTTTGTCTGTTGTGCTGTTTTTGTTGCAAAACATGATTATTTGGTGGTTATTAGGTTGTTGTTGTTGTTTTTGTGTGTGAAAAAGCAAGGTTTGTTTACCAGGTAGAAGAATAGCAAATATTCGTCAAGTTTAACTGAGCACAAACAATGTGCTTATCAACCCTTGAAATATGAATAAAAATGCATTATAAACAGAAAAAGTCAGTTTTAGAAAATTATTTATCACAACCAACTCAATATTTTATAATACAAAACAATTTCGGACATAAATGAAATAAAATAAAATACACCCAACACTCATATATGGCTTTTATTTCCACTGGCAAATTATTATTATATTTTTTTTTTTTTTTTGCAAAATGCTCCGCGCTCACTCCATGAAAAAAAGCAGTAAAATATCTTTGTTGAGCGAGTCATTTATACAACGTAATAACAATCAACATTTGAGTTTATTGTTTGGCATTATTTAATTGTTGACTTAGATCAGTACATTACACATGCGTACACCAAAAGTGACATACTCTAACCTCTGCTTACAATGGTACCATGAATAAAAAGTCTAAGCAAACATGGAATAAACGTGTTCACATTAGTGTACTGTATATGAATATAACATCGATTTTATCATCTGAATAAGCTTGAGTGTTATAAAATGCTGTCAAATGGTAAGTATTAATGACTTAGTCAACTTTGAAAGGGATAAGCTATATAATAATTTAAGAAATGTTGATTATTTACATAATGCTAGTACATGTTGTTTGTGAATAGTATGTTGAACACTGATACACGTAATTCAATTTATAAAGTTTTATGCCCCCGAAAGAGGGCATATCACAATCGAACTGTTCGTCCGTGCGTCCGTCTTTCCGTCCGTCCGTTAGTCCGTCCGACCAATTAAGGTTAAAGTTTGTTTATAAAGTCCAAATACGTTGAATACTATCCAATGTATTTTATTGAAACTTAAAAAACATCTTAACTACAAACGTCTCCACTAGGGAAAGCAAACCCCATAACTCTGTTTTTTATTTTGACAGATTTATGCCCCTTTTTAACTTATACATTTTCGTTAAAGCAGCACCATTGTCTTTAAAATTTTACAAACAAAATTGTTTAAAATGTGGTCGCCGCTAGTACTTAGATTAAAAAGAAACGCCTTTTACCGAACGCTATCAGCACAAGACCTTTAATTTGCTTAAAATATCTTTAATGCTTAATTTAAGCCTACATGGGAAAAATGGCGTCGGTGTTTTGTTGTAATTATGCATCATGGATATCATATACACAACCAAATAGTAGCAATGCCACAAAATTTTAATCGAATTTACTACACTTAGACGTGTTTTGTAGATAATAGATGAAGAATTCCACAGTAACGGTCAGTTGTAGTAGTGCTTCATATATTTAGGTTACAATATACTAATTCCAATCCTTATGTAATTTAATGTAAAAGCGATAACTTTAACCAAAAATAAATGCAACATTTTGCACATAGGGACCCTCATAACCATACCTTTTCTTAAAGAGCATTCTAAGCTGAATTGATTTAAGCAATACAAAGGCTATGTCATGTATTATGTAAGAAATAACTCGACACTAAACAAAGTTGACTGTTTTATCACCATCACTTTAGCGGCTACTTTCTAGTTGAATGTAACCCGCCTCAGCGCAAGTGTCATACTGTAGTCTCCAATCTTAAAACATCTCAGTGATTTATTTGTGCATACCAATGCTTATCCTACCAACATCTCCAAAAAAGAATATCAAAGCAAGTGTCTAAACCTAAAAACATGTCTTCGAGTTAAACTTGTTGATTTATTTAGAGAGTACAGCCCTACAGGACTTATTTATTTAGTGTATTGTGACCTAGAATTAACTAGGCCTTTCCCAAAACTAGGTGTTCTCCCTTGGAAATTACCTCCCGTTAGTGCGAATTCACATCCGCCATATTTGAAACCCGACTTCCGGCGACTTTTTCCTTAGCTTGCCTTAAAAAGTTTTATAGATCTAAGACCAAGCGGCTTTCAAAACTTCTAATGGAAATTTTTAAAACCATATGTTTTTGATTAAATATTATAAAAAAAAACTCATAGAGGATAGAAAAAATGAATTATGAGAACTAAATGTAGTATCGTTTTAAACTCATTACTAAGGCCACATATCCGTATGACAGGTATCTGGAAAAAAATGTAGTCTCCTTGCCACGTCTTAAACGGTTGCTTTCCATACATAAATATCACGGATGAATACATGTTCTCTCAATGGATATCGGTCTGAAGAGGGGGTCATAAAATACCAAAGCCACAAACCGCGGGGATCTTATCAAATTGCCCTTAGAACAATACCGCTAATCCGATGCAATTGCGTAATGCATTGATGATAAAGATATACATGCAGAGACAACTAACATGTCACCTTCGAAATTTCGCCACCTTATTGAAATAAAAGCATTAAAAACTTGTTGGAATTAATAAATTTTTTAAAGTAAAGAGTGAAATAATATAACACAGCATTTTATTTATGAAGAATTGTAGGGTGGTGTACATTTAAGAGTTCATTGTTGTTTTTTTTCTAAAACATACGGGCATTAGCTACTACGAGAATACAATTTTGTTTGTTTACCACGATTCGGACAGAAATGAAGAAATAATCTCTTTAATACAACATCAACTATAACATTTAATGAAGAGTGACATCATCTTTAGATATTGCGATATTGTGTTAACGGTAATTAAAAAGATAGTTGTTTTGTTACATTATCTTTCAAGATTATAACGAAGCATGTTCAAGCACAGTATAATATTTCGCAAACAACAAGAATATCTGCAACGAAAATAGCTTTAAATTTAAACAAAAATGTGTATGGAATTTAAATAACAAGTTGCTATCAAAAACTTCGGAATTACGCTCATACTTTCTGTGATGATACCTTATTTTCGTAATTTTAGTCGCCAGAAGCATGTTAGCTTAGAGCTCTCAGCAAAATAATTTTACTAAAAACGGTTTGATTTATTTATTTTATTTCATAATACAAATTTAAAACAGGATGAAGGCATAGGTTGTTTAGATACTGAAATCGCTATTATTGTGTTTTATTTCATAATAACCGTTATACGTACTATGTAGTTTGTTTGTCAATCTTCAAAGAGTAGACAATATTGTTAAAAATCAAAATAATAATTAAATTAAATTGATAAATAAAGTACATTATGTATATTATATACGTATGTTGATATTTGTAAATTCATTTTTACGACATCAACACAATTTTAAGATTGAAAATCAAATATATTGTATGTTTTCCGGTAAATATGAATACGCTTATCCTGCCTTATAAACAATAAAAGTCGCCGGAAGTAAACAGGGGACATCACTCGTGATTACGCAAGGGATGTAACCTAGTTTTGGGAAAGGCCTATAAAGCTGTTTGGCAACTGTTTTCTTATTGGTATCACTTTCAATTTTCATCTCTTCTCTTGCGCATGTTAATTTATGCAGCATGTTGACCTACTCCTCGTCGATGGGCTGCACGTTCCCCCCAGAGAGGAACCAACGCCCGCTGGGTTCCGGGGCGCACCGACATACGCCGAGGATATCCCGGCACGTGTATCCGGCCCTCCGCATGGCGCACGTGGGGAGGCCCCGCATCGTGGTCCAACGCGCGTCTTGGCAGGCACCGTCATAATGGAGACAGAGTTTGAAGCCCTCGGCGTTGACAGCGGCGACGAGAAACGTTGTCGCTATCATTAGTATCGCCAGAAACCGCCTTTCCATGACGTCTGGAACGATATAATTTAAACGTTGAAATGGACGGGTTACACTATGGGCTTATTTTAGTGCGCATGTACTGCTATAACGCCTAAATATCTAAGCCAATTTTGACATACATGTATTTAACAATCATATATGTGAGTAAAAAAGACACGCATTCATCGGCTGATTTGTTAGTACGAATAATGTCTCTAACATCTTTTTCTAACTGCTTTTTAACTTCTGGCAAAAATGTCTCCTGCGATTGCTTCAATTCTGTTTTTCAGCGTAAAAGTCTATGCAAATATTTGACTTATTTAACAATCCAATAAAATGTGAGAATAATAGACCAGTAGTCCTAAATGAAATAAATCGAATATTTTTATATTATACAAAGCAAAATCGGCATAAAGCAAACTAAAGAAAGGACGAAGTAGGCATGAATCGAAATATACATGACGAAACATACATATGATTAAAATATACATGAAGTAATTTAAGTACATTTCGTTTATATACCTCAATGTAGATAGTAAACATAAGCAAAATAGCTATCCTGAAATACAGATATGCAGCAACATAAACGTATAGAAAAATAGATGGAACAAAATATACATGAAACAAACAAAAAACCATAACGTCATGAAGCAAAATAGGAATAAACAATATAGACATAAAGCAATATAGACATTAAACAAACCCGACATACACCCAAAATAGTTATCAAGCAAAACCGATTCGAAGCAAAATAAAATATTTCAAACGTAAAGTATGGACACTCATAAATACAGGTATTTTAACAATTATCTCAGAAATGTAATAATATACAAATTTATTAATATATTTGAAATTATAAGATATTTAATATACAGTATACTTATATATGATATATGATGCTTGTTTTTGTCCGAATAAATATTGTATCCTAACAAAGCCATCATTCGATGCAATCGTGCAATTCAATAAACATCCAGATTAATTGCAGGAGGCTGCATAGGAAAAACGCCAGCTGCATCGGTAAAAGAGAGCTCTAATTACAGCACAAAGTTCTTTATTTAAGGAAGACCAATTACCAGGACAATACGAACAGTACGTAAAAACGCTAACAAAAAAGACAAATATGAATACAACAGAGGTCACCGCCTTGTAACGGTGAATGCTTTAGCATTTGGGGTTTAAACCGGTTTACAGGCGCCCCGAACATGGAGACTGTTTCATATTGACTTATGTTATATATACTGCGCATGCTCAGGACTACACTCCGCGCTCCAAGGCTTATTTGTAGCTGTAGTGTATTTAGTTAATAAATGCTCGTATACGTCAAGCACGTGTTGTGTTGGCGTTACATTAGTATATAATAGTCACGTTGACTAAACTCATTATATTTATAGATTATAGATCTTAAATAATAATCACACAAAGTGCGTTACACCCCAAAACTGAAACATGGTGACAGAACTGGGATTATTTTGTACACAGAATTAGAATAAATATGTAAACGTTCTGCTGTGAAACACAAATCTAAATAAAATCAAAAAGCTGACAGCGTAGAAAGACTGTTGGCGACAAAAGAAACTAAAAGCATGTGAATTATGAGTACATTTTTGCTAAAAGGAAACATTTGTTTGAAAGAAGTTCAATGTCTCACCTTTGAACTTTATAATAAGGCTACTTATTCAATAGTAATAGACATCTTAATGAAAACTAATTTGTAAGTAACGAAAAAATATTGTGATCGAGCTAATTATCTTATGCTAACGGAATTATATACATGCCAGTTAACAAGTCAATCTGCAAGGGCCAGAATAACCGATAAAGCGTAGTAATTAGGCGCAGCGATTGTTAGTGCTTCTTAGCCAAAGATCTATAAATAAACATGTTTATTTATAGATCTTTGTTCGTAGCCTACTGAGTCAAAATAGATCATACGATGAAAGCTCTCGATTGTCCATAGTACAGTTTAAAATTAATAAATTACAATAATTTGTTGTCAAAATATTCAGAATGAGAATTGGTAGCAAGAAAAAGCACTTTCGCAACGAGTCAAAAATAATCGATGTAGCGCATTAATTTGGTGGCCTTATTCCAGGACACTCGGGTAAATATTTCGGTTACATACAAGTAGATAGCAAAAGTAGGGATGACATTAGTTTAAAGTTATTGTGTTATAAACTGACCTTTTTACAAGCTGTAATTGTAATAATTCACATGATATACACATTATAATACATATTACATACATTATCTTAAATAATTAAAATGTTAGAAAACGAGTATGAAATATTGTGCTGTTTGGAAGAAGGACCATTCTGGTTTCGATTTACTGACTATTAGCCTGCAAAGAAAGGAAGTAGTTTTCCGCGATACCTGTTTTCGAAATTCCCCTTTCAATAGACCGTTGGCTTCCGCCAACAGTCTAACACAATGGAATTAAGTGGACTACAATAGCCAAAAATGGACTGGGACAGTTCAAACTTGCCAGATGCATTTGAGAAATTCGAGCGACATATTAAATTGATGTTCGATGGTCCGCTTAAAGGAAAAAAACGGAAAAGAGCAAGTTGCGTATATCCTGCTTTGGATAGGTGAGAGGGGCAGGACGATACATGCCTCTTGGAGAGATCTCACAGAAGAGGACAATACAAATCCGAGAGTAATCTGTCAAAAATTAAAGAATTTTGTGCAACCGAACTCGAACTTAATTTTTTGCACGATACAAATTCAACAATGAGGAGCAAAAGCATGAATCCATCGACGAATTCATAGCTAGACTCACATTGAGCGCTAGAGATTTTGATTACGGTGATAAAACCGACGAAGTGATACGTGACCGAGTTGTGTTCGGATGCAAAAGAGATAAAGTACGAGAAAAATTGCTTGAGAAGGGACAGGATTTAACTTTACCGTTAGCCATCTCAATTGCTCAATCAATGGAATATAATAAAATGCAAATGCAGCACATCCGAGGCAGACGCCGCCGTTGACCACGTACGACGTAATGGGGCAACTCGATTTGGCGAACCACCACAACAACGCCAAAAAAGTCCCTGCACTCATTAACCTTCAAAAAGCTCTTGACCTTAAATTGATTCAGTTGACATACACTTTTGATGAGTGTACGCCACTTGATAAGGCCACATAATTGAGCAAATTTCAAGATGTGTTTCATGAAATAGGTTTATTCGAAGGCACTAGTTCGATTCAGCTTAAAGAAAATTCTGTTCCGAGCGTTTGTCCCGTGCGCAAGGCACCGCATACCTGCAAGATCAATTAAAAGCGGAATTAAGCTCAATGGAGAGCAAAGGTATCATTTGCAAAGTAACTGAACCCACCGAATGGGTAAACGCACTTGAGAATTGGCATTGATCGAGTGTATTAAAAGACCGTATTGTCCTATGAGAACAATTGACGACATTACTTCGAAATTGTCCGGCGCGAAATATTTCAGCGTACTTCACACGACAAAGGGTTATTACTCATGTAAGCTAACCCAAGAATTCTCACTACTTACGTTCGCGACGCCGTTCGGTCGTTACATGTATTTGCGAATACCAATGGGCTTAAATTTATCGCAAGACATTTTCAATAGGAAAATGGACGAAGCGTTAGAGGGACTATCGGGCGTAGCCTCTATTGTTGATGACAAAAAGCCTGAAATTTAACCCAGAGAAAGTGGTTATCGGCCAACCAGAAGTTAAGTATTTCGGGCATTTAGTTAGCTCGAATGGTCTGTCCGCAGACTAGGACAAGGTCAACGCGATACTTAAGATGAAAACACCGGAAAATCGGTCAGAGCTTGAAACGCTTTTAGGAATGGTCACATACCTGGCGAAATTTGCGCTAAATCTTGCAGAGATTACTAGCCCAATGCGCGATTTGTTAAAGAAAGATGTTGAATTTATCTGGGGGCACGAGCAAGAAAGTTCATTAAAACTTGTTAAGCAAGCCATTACACAAGTGCCAGTCTTACGGTTCTTTAACCCAAAAAAGTCTGACACACTTCAGGTGGACTCAAGCTCAAAACAAATAGGTGCTGTCTGCAAGAAGGCCAGCCAGTAGCCTACGCGTCGAAAACTCTCGTGCAAAATCAACTTCACTGAGCACAAATAGAAAAAGAAATTCTAACGATATTGTTTGGTTGTTTGAAATTTAAACAATACATATATGGCAAGCACACGGTAATTGAAAGCGACTGTAAGCCCGTAACCAAGATATTGAAAAAGCCGTTGTGTGCTGCTCCACCACGGGCACAGAGAATTATGATGCAATTGCAACGTTTGACATTGAAGTTATTCACAAGAAAGGTACCGATATACCTATTGGTGATGCGTTTAGTAAAAATTTCCTACCAGAAACGTACTCTGAAATGTTCGTAGACGCTAACGCGCACTTGCACACGGTATTGAAACAATAACCCTGCACACGGTATTGAAACAATAACCCGTCAGCGACGCAAAATTAGAACAAATAAGATGCGACACGCAAACAGATGAAACTCTTCAGGCCGTGAAACAAGTCATTTTAGAAGGTTGGCCTAAAGAGCGAAAACAGTGTCCGATTAAAGTAATGAGTTTTTGGAATCACCGTGACGAATTATCTTTCTAAAACGGTATTACATGTATCTTCAAACGTCGTAAACTAGTCATCCCTCAAGCACTGCAATCGGAGATGATTAAGGCTGTACACGTAGGCCACCTAGGCAGAGAGAAAACAGTACGCCGCTCTCGAGATATCATGTATTGGCCAGGAATGTCAAAACAGATAACAGAGTATGCACTTGCATATCCGCTTTGCGAGAAATACCGACCGTCAAATGCGAAAGAACCTCTTTTACCGCATGAGAATCCTACACGTCCATGGCAGAATGTGTCATGTGATTTGTCTACATTCGGCAACAAGGAGTACATGGTACTTGTCGATGCATACAGCCGTTGACTAAACTCATTATATTTATAGATTATAGATCTTGAATGATAATAACACAAAGTGCGTTACACCCAATAGACGCTACTGAAACGCACAGCATACAGTAAATTTAATAACGATGAAAATAATGAAATTATATCGCGATTTTATGAGTACGTGTTTTAATAAAATCAAATATCTATCCCACTGCGTACCCCCCCCCCCCCCCCCCCCCCCATCATACGGTCATCGCCCCTAAAATACTTGTTAGTTAAGTAAAGGGGATGGTGACAGTTCAATCGCTGTACCTAGGTGTGAAGCACTTACAATTTACAGTTTATTAATACCCTCAGTGCATTTACAAAATATGTAAACACCAGACATCTGAATAAGTTTACTTGTTAATATTAGTTAATACATAGTACATACCATCATTTCTGAGAAAAAATATACACTATTATAATCTAATAACGAACCGGATTATTTTTAAGAAATATACTAGACATTATTTAATACAAACTAATAAGCGCTTAAACAGGCATGTATGTTGTAAGAAATCATTAACTGAATAAAACTGTAAAGTGATATGGCAAAAAGCACTAATTTTCGTTGCTATACTCGTAAAATCGATGCACTAAATCAACACGAAAATATGTTTTAGGCGAGTCGTTGGAAAACCGGACTTAATGCATGTGCGTAAAGTTTCGTCCCGGATTACCCTGTGGAGTCCGCACAGGCTAATCCGGGACGGCACTTTTCGCTTTTATGGTTTTTTCTGTTTCAAGGAAGTCTCTTCTAACCATAAATTCACTGTAGGCGGAAAGTGCCGTCCTGGATTAGCCTGTACGGACTGCACAGGTTAATTCGGGACGACACTTTACGCACACGTATTAAGACCGGTTTTCCCACGACGCGCCTCATTTGTATTTTAATCACGTACCGGCAAAAATGTTTGCAAAAATCCACGGCAATAATCCCGGAATTGGTAGCTTAGCGTCTGAACTCTGAAGCAGATATGTTCCAATAGATAAAATGCGAAAAACAATATGCCAGCTTTATCAACACTGTTGGCTCCGTTACAAGAAACGTTAGGTCAGATTTCCATATATTTCGGGGTATTTAATTTCCGCGCGCAAGAATAAACAAATTTCAAGAAGTACATTCATTTGCTATTTAGAGGACTTAAAGCTGGATAAAGTCTCTGTAAATTGAAACATTTTTTATGATGCCACAGTATTATAGAAAATTCGCCCCGATGATGCAAAAAGGAGTCAAATGACATTTTTTCACATTTTCACTTGTGTGTGTATTTTGGAGGTTTATGATATCATCTAGCAGATAAAAAAAATAAAGCTATTATCTGACCATATAGGGATAAAAAATGACAAGTGCTAAATGGAGTCATCTAGATTTTGAGCAATTTATTTATGCAAAAAGAAGTCACGTGCAACACTTTTTATGCAAAAGGGAGTCATATGGCACATGACTCCTTTTGGCATTCAGTGATTTTAGCAAAACTCTGGTAATTTGCTGATGCAAAAATGTTACGAGTGATTGTTTCAATTATAAAATACAGTTTAAATACTTAAATTATCAAAACTTTATTTCATTTCAACATGAGATACCAACGTTTAAGATAATTAAAATAAAACAAGGCAGATGCCTAAACCCCAGTGATAACAAAGCTGTGGATCAGATTTCAATATTACCAGGGGATTTGTGTATTCACTAATTGTTCCCGGAATATTACAATTTAGATTAATTTATGTGGCAGAAGTGTTTAAAGAGTGACCAAAATGGATGATTTTAAGGTAAATGTTTATTTACATTAGGAGCTTACTTAATTACAGTAATTACATATCGAAGTAATTTTATGGATATAATAACTTTTGTATAAAAACGAGGGGAATAATTTTAATGTAAAGTGTATTTCTATTCTATTAAATATTTAGTGATATGTTAAACACTATAATCAGCATTAACTTCATAATGTTACAGGCTGACCAGTGATCGGTTGAAGAATTCTACACACAGTTCTGTTATGAAGAAATTGGTAAGAAACTATTAGTTTTTGTTTTTACATTTAATGCATTTTATTACAATACTTTTAGCTGACAGTTCTATTTAATCATTAATTATTCATTTTAAATATAATATGAGTATTGCTCTAGATCTAAAAAGGTAATAGTGTCCGTTGCACAAAGTTAAGCATTAATATAATTAATACATGTATAATTCTGAAGTAGTCATTTCGTTAATAATCACTTACCTGGTACATTATATAGGAATGTATATGTAACATTATAATATTTTTCAGTTCCAAAGCTGGATTGCCAGATCGCTGACACAACTATTGTACACGTTTAAGATTTTGATGCACTGACAGAATCAGATACAGATGATAATGTACCGTTATCAGCGAGCTATTAAAGGCATACCATCAAATTGTATCTTCTAAAAGCAGTCATTTACCAATCAAGAGAAAGCTTATTGAATCTGAAAATGATTGCTTTAAAGAATACATATCGGATGACAGAACGAAAGACTCTACTTCCAAACAATATACAAGCCCAACATCTAAATGGGATTAAAGTCCACAGGTTAAAAGAAGGATAGTGCGCCGGAAGAGAGCTACGGACACAAGAAGAAAGGGATGGCAGAACAAAATGTTGCAAAATCTAGAAAAGAGAAATACTCTGGTTCACGAAAACAAACCACGTCTCTGCTGCACAAGTTAAATGATCAAATGAAACTTCTTAAAGACAAACTATCAAAGAAAACAAATAGTAAAGACAAAACAAACGTTTCAAGGGCAAAGCAGATCTGAGAAAAATGCATGCAGTGCACATGATGATAGTAAAGACGCACAAGACCAGACTGGATAATTCGCTGGCTAGTAATGATCTCAAACGCTTCATAACTTAGATTGCAACTGTTTTTCTTTCTGCTGTTTGTAGGAGCCGTTCAGGAATGGTTTCAAGCGCAGATGCACTGCGTTCAGAGATATGTCAATTCATGCTGGACAATAATGGGACGTTCGAAATGTTTTTTACAAGCACCGATTAGTATGTTAAGGAAATTGAAAGCCTTAAATCAAACGGTAGATGGGACAATACAGCGTCCGACTGCTTGCCATTAGCTATTGCAGATCAATACAATATTGTTATACGTGTTTTTTTTATATCCAGTTTGGTAAATTACACAAGTATATGAAATCGACCCTCAGAACCAACAAGATCAACAGACGAGGTGATCAACATAGCATATTTGGCAATACAAAATGAAGAACATTATGATGCTACAATATCAGCAACAAATGTTATCAACGCACCAATGTGCACAACTTACAGTCAGTCAAAGGAATAAATTGTGTCATCCGAAAATAATAAATTTGTGACTCCAGAAAAGGAGGCTAGACAAACAACAGACTCTGTCTTACTCTGTTGCAGCTATGCAAATTTGTGGCATCAACAAACTGCCAAAGTGGCAGGTTCAAAATCATAAATTCCTTCAATCACGTCATTCCAAGATGGAATGCGACAGTTTTCATGGTGCTATTGTAGTAGCAAAAAAGAACACCTCCATTTTCATGCCATCTCAATGGAGTACATTTGTATTTTTTGGCAAGAAAGACAAAACCATATTTTGCAGTGCTATTGAAGTACAATCAAGTGATTGACTTCAAATCCTTTGTCAAGAATTATTTTTTGAACACTGTGACGGAACAAAAATAAACTGGCTACAGATACATTGGATCTAGGCAAGGAATGAACGTCCGAAGTCGTTCTTTGTCAACTATTCCTTTGACTCTAGTTCATTTGTAGAAATTAAAATTCATTCAAAGGTATTGAGGCAGAAAGGTCGCCAGGCCGGATGGCCAAGTCAAGATTCGGATTTTGGGTTTGCTATAAAACCAAACAACCAGTCTTCTTGCAGAAGAAGAGAGATCTAGTTGGCATGTGTGAAAATGGTATCATGCCTGAGGACTTCAACCATTATTACAAACACTGCCAATCAATAACTCAGTCTGTGACAGGAACCCGGGCCCATGTGTTCATGAAGAGACTGATGACGAGTGCATTTAACATCTTCTTTGAATAAACTAGGACAGGAGTATGGTGGCATAGAACTGCCTTACGATAACCACATAAGTTTCGCGATAATTATCACGTTAACCACTTAAGTATCGTGTTATTTATCTTGTATCTTGTTAGTGTTCGCGATAGTTTTCTTTGTCATTTATTTTCTGCTTAACTGAAATGTGGCCTGAAAGTGCCCCAAACTGACACCAGGATTTCAGTTAACAAAAACATAACATTAAGTGGTAACAGGAATATTAACGTGTTTTGATTTACGTTACTAGATAATTATCACGAAAAATATCGCGATATTCAGATTCTGCGGAAGACCTCGAAAACAAATTAAGTAGTATCAGGAATATTATCGTTTTAAGATTTACGTTAACAGATAATTAACTAGTAACAGGAATATTATCGTGTTAAGGTTCGCGTTAGCAACATATTGCGGAACACCTCGGGCAAACTAAGTGGTAACAGGAATATTAACGTGTTATGATTTACGTTAGCAGATAATTTTCATGATACAATTCGCGTTAGTTAGATAAGACCTAGAAAATGTAACTTATGTCACTTATAGGCACTTTTAGGTCATTTAGTTTAATAATAAATTATCTAACAGAAACCTTTTCGTAAACGGTAACTTAATATTCAGATAAATATCGCAATAAATAAGTAGTAACACGAATCTTTTCGCGAACGCTAACTAGTTAACGTGATATTTTTCGCGAAAATTATGTGGTTAACACGATACTTAAGTGGTTAACGTGATAATTATCGCGAAACTTATGTGGTTATCGTAAGGCAGTTCTATGCCACCATACAGGAGCACTTACAAAATCAGCAAAAACGTGCACTTGTTTAACACATGAAGTACACCAAGAATATAGTAAAACAGTATTGAAACATACGTGATATTAATTTGTTATGAAATTACAAGTACACTAAATATCCAAAAATAAAGAGTAAACACACTCAACATTATTAACTCTTAATATTCCATTTAAAAAATACATTTCACTGCCTCTTTCTGAAAAATCATACTTTCAAATTATTAACTTATAATGCATACATGTTGCAAATGTCTCCTTTTAGCACTGTACAAATATAATATTGGATGATGCAAAAAGGAGTCATTTGCTTAAAAGCAATAAATTGATAAAACCATTATCAATTCAAAGGTCATCTGTTAATGAAAGTATAACCTCAATACAAATTATGTGAGTAACAACTGTCACTTGTATAGGCTATTTCTGTGATTTATAAATTACATTCAAACTTTAAATCTGTTTTTTTTTCTCAAAAACTAGAAAATGTCACTTGACTCCGTTTTGCATTAAGGGGGCGAAATGCTTTCGCCAATTCCTATATAACATAGCATAATCTTTATTATAGGCATTGACTGCACATTGCAAATTAATAGCCTGTACAATATATTGATGAGAAAGCCAAGACATGATATATGTCATTGGGAAGTACACACATTTAAATGGTAACAATAATATGTAGAAAATTATTAATGCCAATAAACATTTCATACATGGGTAACTAGTTATTGTATAAAGTATACACACATACAAGGGGAGAAATGTCAGAAATTGGCAGATGTGTCAGGATGTATTAGAATTTAGTGCACAGTCGTTCTTAATTTAAGAGCAAAAAATATATATATTTCGATATATTGTTTAATACTTTTGGTGATTTTGATGTAGTTAAGCTTTCCATGTTGGCCAGTGACAATAGTAAAGTTTCAGATATTGTTGTAATTTCCTTACATAAGGGACATACTCGTAAGAAATGATGTTCGTTTCCTATAACATTCATATTGCACTAATTAATGTTTCTATGTTCTTTTGGAATACGTTAATGACGACCTTTTTCTATGGCTAAGGTATGTGCCGAAAGTGTGAACTGCGTAAATGCTACTCTAAATTTATTTACGGTATTATTGATGCATTTTCAATAGTTTTTGTATACGAAGTCATGTTTAAAATGTCGATAATCTGCTAGCCTATTTGAGTTACGTGTATTTATATTCCAATAGCAGGTCTGTCCGTATATACATGTATCTAGGATGCGGACTGATATTATTTTTAGGTCGTACCGATAGGTGTATACATATCCTGCTGTATCCATATTCTAGATAATCCAATTCGGTCTAGCAGTACTTTAATTTGATAAGCCCAGTTCTTACCGGCATCTGTATTATTATTGTTTGCATCATTCTTAAGCATGTTATATATATGTTTCGGCGTAGCTGTTTAGCCCAACGTTTGACCTTTTTCAATATCCAATCAAATGATATGAAAATTTTCCGCCAGTAGTCCTGAATCAATACATCCTAACATTGCATCGGCTAATTTACAAGAAATCCGCACCAAGTCCTGTAAACACTGGCTCCATCTCTTTTTCGAGGTGAATGGGAAATCAAGACAATGCAACTTCCGATGTGGATCTCAGAACAGGAAATTTGTCAAAAACGTAAACAACTTTAAGAGGTAGGTCTGTTATATTTTTGACAACAACGATTTAAATCTTTTGTTTTAAAAATCAGACATATAGTTCCACGTAGAAATTGTCTCACTTAATAAATGTGTAGACCGATTGGCTGTTTTTATGATTGATAAACACAGACCTATCTCTTAACTTTGTTTACGTGTTTGACTAATTTTTGTTCTGAGCTTCACCATGGAAGTTGCATTTTCTCAATTTTCGTTCACCTCTAAAAACGGCGAAGCCAGCGTTTACACGCTTTTAATTATATATGGCATTCCATAGGCAACATTCCAAAACATAGCACTCGCTGACTATGTCATGAAAAAAATACATATTCCAGAAATAGTTAGTAAATCATTATAAAAATAGCATAGCAGCAGACGCTCATACAGCTGCGAAGCCGCTAAGATGCGTATAGTGGGTTTGTGTATAATATTTTTATGCTGTGCGCATGTCAGTTTTGATACTGAATTGTTTATTTTAAACCTTCATATTATTTTTAATATGTCGGCATTGTAAAAAAAGTAGTAAATTTTTATTAATCAAAATAATTTTCATTCATTCCCGCAATTATATTCTTACATTGTTAACTTGTTAAATTTGACTGACAAATTTATATAACAAATATGTTAACGTAAATTATTTAGGTTATTCATGAAAACATGTCGCGGTATAATCGATTTATTCACAGTACAGATATTAATAATGATTGAATTAATCTCATATAAATTTTAGGGTCCGAGAGGTTTTCTTATGGTGTCCGAAAAATCTGGGGTCCGAGAAGTCTGCTTATATAGGTTGGGACCGAAAGATCTGGGATCCGAGAAATCACATAACCTGACAGGTGATTTTGCAAAAATCAACAATTTGGCAACTTTGTTTTACATCTTTGCTCTAACCTAGAGAATTCCAAACAAGAAATGTCTTTAGAAAAGACAATTGGCGTTGAAATGTATATTGAGATATAATGTTTACCCCAATCAAAATACAAGAGGGTCAAGATGATCGGTTACTTGACTTCTTATATATATATATATATCTCATTTCTTGTTTCAATGTTGATCATTTTGGTACGAGCGCATAATTTTCGCGAATTTTTAGACATAAAGATAAGTATTTTTTGCTTTGAACTTTAAATAATGAACCATTTTAATTTAATACATTTATTACATAATTATATCCTTTGATGATTTGTATTCAAAAACAAATAATCGGCATGGATATTGAACACTAATTTACACATTGAATAACCAGTGTTCAACATTTTCAAAAACAACATGTATTATGTAAATAACCAACTGTTTTTCAATTAGTATAAAGCCTATCCTTTTTCAATTAAACTAATGCATGAATACTTATCATTTCATAGCATTTCATAACATTCAAACACGTTAAAATTACACAATCGATGTTATGTTCATATACATTAATGTCAAAACGTAAACTTTATTCAATGTTTGTTTAGATTTTTCATTTATGGTACAATTGTATGCAGAGGCTGGAGGATGCCACTTTTGATGTACGCATGTGTAATGTCAACAATTAAATATATATACATATATCAAACAATAAACTCAAATGTTGACTGTTGTTCCGTTGTTTAAATGACTCTCTCCACAAAAATATTTTACTTTTTTTCATGGAGAGAGCGCAGAGCATTTAGCAAAAAATAATATTTGTTTTTGAAATTGCAAAATATCGGTGCGGCAATCCCGATGACCAAGACTTCAATTTGGCGTACCCAGCTTACCCAGGAAAAATGTGAGTAGGTTAGCTGACCGCCGTTATATGACTGAAATACTGTTGAATCCGGCGAAAAATCCAAACAAACAAACAAACAAACGTAAAGTTATATTTAATAGTGGCGAATTAGATTTATATTCCTTTGAGAAAATACGTTTCGAGTGTTTTTGTGCACAACTATTATAGTTTTAATGCATTCATAAAACGCACGTAAGTAAAAATACCAAATTTAAATCAAATTAAATTACATATGTCCGAAGCTTCCGCCAGTGTCTATATGAAGATGAAAAATCTATTTTTACATTGAACAACCTCTACAGGAGGCGATAAGAGAAAATGCAATTCTAAATAATTCTTAATAAATAGATCTACCAACCGTTATTCAAATAAACATGCATGGTAAGTTTATACTATAAGTAATTCCCCATTCATTATTAATCTTCTTGTCTATGGTTCTCTGGATGCTTGTTAGACGATTCAGTGTTATTGACGTGTTTACTATTAATAGGCGCAGGTTAGTCAGCGATTGCGAGAGTATTATATGGAATGTTGCTTAGCGAATATGCGATATTAACGGGGGATTTTCCCAAGGTCATATTTACACGGCCTGTAAACACTGGCACATAGATTGAAAATGAAAATTGAGCCAATGCAACTTCCGAGTAGGGAGGTCAGAACTGGAAATAAGTCAACTAGGTAAACAAAGTAGAGAGATATGTCTGGATTTTTCTACATTGGCTTATTTTGTCCGTTCAACTCCGAAAAGAAATGAAGCCATTTTTTACAGGCCGTTGTAGGGATTTCTTTTAAACTAGCCGATGAAATTTTAGGATATATTCACTCGGGACTACTGGCGGGAAATGTTCACAACGTTTGATTGGATGTTGAGAAAGGTAAAAAGTTGGGTTAAACAGCTACGCCGAAAAATTCATTCACGAATATCAGGTCAATATGCCATAGCAATATGCGCCATTCATGCGGTGGGAGCATTGTCTTAGACACAATTGCTATTTTTAGCGTGCTAGCTTTTGTGTGCGAACATAGAAATTGCACTCTGACATCGTTGCTAAATTACAAATGTATTGCTCTATAATGTATAAGTTACATGTATAATATTTTAATATCATTGCTTTAAAGGGACCTGTTCACAGATTGACGAATTGACAATTTTTCGTCACCGATTCTTAAAATAAAAGAACAGTGTATACAAGGGAGCTAAATAACGCTATTGGCCTAGAAATTTACAGTAAAAACCGTTTCGTTTATGAGTAATTTTCAGTTGGCATTGATAAAAGTATAAAGCGTGTGTAACGCTAAACGATGGAATAATTTGGAGTGTTTCTGTTGTTTTCGTTGAAACTGTTGACATCACGTGGAACACTTACATAAAGTAAATAATGCATTATAAAATATGGAAGTCAGTATAGCCCAGTGGTTAAGGCGATAGCCTTTTAATCCGGAGGCCCCGAGTTCGAACCCCGGTGGGACAAAAAAAATTCTTTTCTTTTCTTTTTTCTTAATACTTTTCTTGTTATTATACTTGAACTTTTAGTTCCGATGCTTAAATCTGTCAAGCTAAGACATTGAATGGCATACTTTAAAAAATTTGAAAATCTGTTAACAAGTCCCTTTGATATAAAAGATTTTATTTCATACGAACTGTGTGTAATACCATTATACGATTTGACATCGGTATTCACAACTTGATACGAATATAGCGTCTATAATGTTGCACTCCTTCTTTTATGACCAGTGTACTGCGAATATTGTTTAAAAAAGGCGATGCAATATTATAATTTATCCATATGGGACCACTTGCGTTAAATTATCACAACATTTAATTGGATGTTGAGAAGGGTAAAAAGTTGGGTTAGAAAGTTACGACAGACAGACAGACAATTTATTCAGACTTATACAACAGTACATCGTCTTCATACATAAATATAAACATTATTTCTGTCACGTAAATAGGTATACAAAATAACATTATATACATAAAATATTCATTTCAGAATACCAATAAACACAATCGATGGCAACAACACTTAAGTTCTATCGAGGCGGTAATGAAATTTATCTAAACAGTATTATTTAGGATCGCACTTCTTATAACAAAAGCTTCTTTGATATATTTACATATATTAAAAATTACTGATTTGTCACATGAAATTAATAACTTGTGGTAATTATATACGGATGGTTTAAAATAAAATATACGGTTAATATATTTTTTTCTTAAATCAGTGTAACAGCGGCATATACATATAAAATGGTATTCATCTTCTAAATCAAAGTCATTACAACATAAACAATAACGTTCATTTCGTGGTATGTTATTCTGAGCATATCTGCCGGTTTGGATTCTCAACGGGTGTGCAGAGACTCTTAGTCTTACAAAAAATAAGCGCAGACGTCTAGGGAGTAAGTCTAAATATGCTTCATGTTCCAAAGAGGTTTTAAAAACTTTATACATATCTAATACAGAACTGTTATTCATTTTACCATACCACTCTTGTTTAAAATTGTCTACAAGTCTACATTTGAACTCATTAATAAAACTATTTACTTGCACAACGCTTGGATTTTCAAATACATAACCAAATCCATACTTATTTAACATTTTTTTGACATTCGAGACCCAATTTGTATAACATTTATTACAATCATTTAAAGCTTGTTTATAAACAATTTGCATTATGATATTTTTATTATTTATAATTTTAAACCAATATTTTAGAATTTTAACAAACCTGTTTACATACAAAGGATATCTACCTAATTCTCCATAAACAGCAACATTACATGTATTTATTTTAACCTGTAGCAATCGTTTGCAAAATTTCAGATGTATGCGTTCAGTATCATCTGACTTTTCGAAACCCCATACTTCTGAAGCATAATTTAATATAGAACCCACGAAAGAGTCAAACAACTGACAGAATATTTTTGGTTTTATGTCAAATTCATTGCATTTAAACAATAATATATTCATGGCCTTAAGGGCTTTACCAACCAAATGTTCCTGGTTTAGTTTAAAACTTCCAGTATAATTCAACACTGTGCCTAAATAGTTAAAGTTATCGACCACTTCAATTTCATTGCCATTGTATGCCCATTTTTCATTTTCCTTTAATCCACCCCTTTTCCGAAATACCATTATTTTCGTTTTTGCCGTGTTAACATTTAGCCCCCAAGAATTGCAATATAAATATAAGTTATCTAAATGGGATTGTACTTCAGCAGGAGACTTGCCTAAAATAGCCATGTCATCGGCAAATAATAGTACAATCAACACAATATCATCTATATTCAAACCAGAGTTAATGTTATCTTGTAGGTAAAGTTCTAGATCTTCAACAAATAAAGAAAACAGAATCGGCGACATAACCTCCCCTTGCCTCAGTCCAACCGCATAACTAAAATAATCTGAATAAGATGTACATGATTTAACACGTGACTTAACATTCGCATACATATCCTTCACTAATCTAAGCAATTTGCCTTGTATACCAGACTTAAACATTTTTAACCATAATGCTTTGCGGTATATACTATCAAAACATTTTAACATATCGACGAATATAACATACAAACGTTTATTTGCATTTAAATAATTTTGTACAATCGACATCAATATATAAGTAGCATCAACAGTTGAATAACCTGTCCTAAATCCGAACTGCGCGTCCGAAATAATATTGTTTTCATTGTAGAAAGTTTCAATGCGCTTATTTCAAATCGTGGTAAATAATTTTGAAAAGCAACTTACTAAAGTAATCCCTCTATAGTTATTTACATCATTAACATCACCTTTTTATGCAAAGGGATTATAACCCCTTCTGTCCATTTATCGGGAAAGAAGCCCGATACAAAAATACCGTTAAACATATCGCACAAATGGTTAGATAAAATATCACTGCATTCAAGGAAATATTCGTTCAATATACAATCACTACCCGATGATTTATTTCGTTTTAAATGTTTTATTGCATAATTAACTTCTTCGACAGATATAGGTTTGTCAAGTTCAGGAAATACAGAATTTTCTAAGTTAAAATCATTATTTAAACAAAAATCTTCTGCTTCAGTATTACAAAAATCTGTCATATTGCTACTAAGGTTTTCAAAATACTTTGTAAATTCTTCTAGAGATATTTTATTTTTAGTGACGCTATTTTTTGATTTGAAAAACCGCCAAAAGTCCCTTGGTTTGTGTTTTCTTAGGTTTTCAATCTCCAACATTTTTTGCCTATAACAACAGGCTTTCTTCTTGCGTATTAAGTCCTTATAATACCTCTTACTTGTACATAAATGTTCTCTGTTTATATCTGTTTTACTCGAGTTAAAAATACGCAAAGCCTCATGGTACAAATTTCGTGCAGTATCGCACTCGTTATCAAACCATTCTGCCTTCTTTATACAGCTATTTAAATTGAAAATAGGGTTTGTTTTTTTAACACATGTTTTAGAAAATAACGGGTCTGCAACACTGCGAATGGTTTCAGTAAATCTATTCAACACGTCATTAATTGACGTTCTACTTGAGTAATCTATATGTTGTACAATAGTATTAAATACAGGTAACATGGAGATAATTCCTGAACGAAAATGCCCACATAACGCATCGTCCCATTTGTACTTAACGTCTGTGTAAGACTGATACTCAGACGAGACATTATTACATAATAAGGAAAAATGTAACGGGGCGTGATCACTCCATTCGTTAAAATCATGCACGGTAAAAGCAGATATACTTGAAAAGCTGCATTCGTTTGCCAACAAATAATCAATGGCAGACGTACCGTTATTAGAATAAAAAGTTTGCTTGCCGCTATTGCCTACTCTACCATTAACAATACGTAAACATGTGGATTTACATAAATCTAGTAATTTTACCCCATGGCTATTAAGTGTACTATCTACTGAGGCCCTAACAGAGGCGTTATCAGGGCAGTAATCAGCGTCATCGTATACAGTATTAATTCTATCTTGTACAATATAATCGCATTTATTGCCAACTCTACTATTGAGATCGCCAGCTACAAAAAATTTACCAAATTCAGAAAAATTAGTAATATCATTTTCTAATATTTCGAACAAATCTACATTAAATGTGTTATAAACTGGGGACTCATGCCCCCATATATAAGTTGCACAGATATAAAAGTCATCTGAAATATTAAAAAATGTGTGATCAAGTTTTAACCAGATAATTGTATCATAATGGTTTTTTACAATTTCTATTCCATCAGCTAATTCTTCTTTAATAATATATAACAATGCCACCACTATTTCTATGAGCTTTTCTATGTTGAAATTTTCTGTAGAAGTTAAAAGACAAATATCCACTTAAATTGATATCACTAGAACTATTCGTCCAAGATTCATACAAAAAACATATATCATGGGAGCTCAAAATATTTACAAAGTTAGAAGATGACTTCTTTCTATCAGACAGTCCGTTAATGTTCCACGACAGGATCGATACTTCACCACCGCCGTGCTCCTACGCGCGCACCGGGGTTCCGTCAATGTAGAGCGTGTCGTAGGCCAGGTACGCCCGTTTACCCAGCCGCCTCGCCTCCTTCATTTTCGGCACCAATTGGCGCCTTTTCTGTATTACTTCCGGGGGAAATTGTTCAAAAACGCGGTACGCCGTGCCGTCAAGTTCCTTCCACCGTTTTCTTACCATTTCCCTGTCTTTAAAGTAGGTGAACTTGGCAACAACGTTTCTTATTTTGCCATGCGTCGACGACCCCGGAGACCGGTGTACACGTTCAAACTTAATATAAGTTGCTACTTCCTGTGAAATCTTGAACGCGCTCACCAAATGCTGGCGCAGCTTTGCTTCCGTCGTCTCCGGCGTCTCGTTATTTCGCATGGTTTGCGATTGTAGATAGCTGACGTCATCCCGCAGGGTTACACGCTCCTTCTCTAGTACCTGTACCCTCTCCGCTAGCTCCGCAGCATGTATATCTGCCCCTTCCACCTTATCCTCCAGGTACGATACCCGCTCATCCACCCTCTTACGCCGAAATTATATATACGCGGAAGCGTGAACCATATAATTGGTGACACAATTACACACAAAGGGCATATTTGCCGTGGTAATAACGGGGCAGTGGTCCAATTAGCGGTCAGCAAGTTGGTGCATACGACAATAGTCAACTTGTGAAAAACAGATCATTCGGTCGAGTTTGATGTTGAAATGTACGTACACTGTAAAATGATTTCACAATAATGTAGTTAATTTATACATATAGTAAATTCTGGCACTTATCTCTTTAAGACAAGACAAGACAAGACAAGAATATTTATTTAGACGTGTACAATGTACATTGTCTTAACACAAACATGCATATTTTAATACAATAAGGTCAAGTAACAACATGTAAAGACATTAAGCATGGAAACGGTTAATTTTATACACATATTCTATTATAGCTTTATACATTCTATAGCATGTAAAGACATTAAGCATGGAAACGGTTAATTTTATACACATATTCTATTATAGCTTTATACATTCTATAGCATCTGGTATGATATAATCCTAATTATATTATACGGCGGTTTACATCATATTATCTATATTATTTAAGATATGTGCACGGATGCCTAAAGCATCCTTGACATATTTAGAAAGTTTAATTAATTCCATTCTATTATTTGATTTTAGAAGTAAGTGGTATTTAAAAACCGATGGCCAATTATAGTAGTATTTATTAATGTACTTCTTTCTAATATTTCCAAAACAAGGACAAATACAGATAAAATGGTATTCATCTTCGATGTCTGTTTGGTTGCAACATATGCAGTAACGTTCTTCCCGTGGAAGACTTTGGCCTCTGTACCTTCCTGTTTGTATTCTTAAAGGTAAAACTGATAACCTAAGTTTGCTAATAAAATATCTACATGTTTTAGGAAGTTTATCTAAATAATTCTCGTATCCAAACGATTGTTTAAATATACAATACATGTCAAGAACTGGACTATTCTGGGCGGATGTTTGCTACTCTTGCTTATAATTGTCAAGTAGCCTACATTTAAATTCGTTTATAAAACTTTGAGCATTTATTGCATTACCAGCAAAAAATATATGCGAAAGGCCATGCGAATCTAATATATGTTTAACACTAGAAATCCAATTATTTTTTCCATTGCTGCAATCGTGTAATGCTTGCGTATACACAGATTTTAAAATAATATTTTCACTAGACTTTACTTTTAACCAATATTTAATCATTTTCACATAACGATTTATGTACATTGGATATCTTCCCAGTTCCCCATAAATCGACGCATTACATGTATTTTGTTTGACATTTAATATTCTTTTACAAAATTTCAAATGAACCCTTTCTATTTCATTACATTTACTAAACCCCCAAACCTCACCTGCATAATTCAAAATAGAACCAACAAAGGCATCGAAAAGTTGGCAAAGAATTTTGGGTTTAATATCAAGTTCTTGATTTTACAATTCAATAAATTCATGGCTTTAAGAGCCTTACCAACTAGATATTCTTGGTTAAGATTGAAATTCCCATTATAATTGAAAACAGTCCCTAGGTAATTAAAACTATCAACAACTTCAATAGATTGTCCGTTAAAGGTCCAATGTTCATTTGCACGAGGTCTACCGCGTTTACGGAATATCATAATCTTTGTTTTATCAATGTTACTTTCAATCCCCATGAATTACAATAATTAAAAAGAACATCTAAATGATTCTGGACCTCCTGAGGTGACTTGCCTACAATAGCCATATCATCAGCAAATAGTAATAAAATAAGTGCAATATCATCAAAGTCCAATCCAGACAACGAGCTATCTTGCAAATACAATTCCAAATCTTCAATAAACAAGGAAAATAATAACGGAGACATTACCTCCCCCTGTCTTAAACCAACAGCATAATTAAAATACTCCGTGTATGTAGAACAGTGCTTAACACACGATTTAACATTTTCATACATGGCCTTAATAATTCTAAGTAATTTACCTTCAATTCCACATTTAAATATTTTCAACCACAAACCATTTCTATAAATAGTATCAAAGCATTTCATCATATCCACATATATAATATACAGTCTTTTATTCTCATTTAAGTATTTTTGAACTAATGACATAAGTATAAAAATAGCGTCCACTGTAGAGCGACCTTTTCGGAATCCGAATTGCGCGTCCGAAATAATATTATTATCATTGCAAAATGTTTCGATACGTTTATTAACTACAGTAGTAAATAATTTACTCAAACAACTTAAAAGCGTTATCCCTCTATAATTATTTACATCAGATAGACTTCCTTTTTTGTGTAATGGAATAATAATGCCCTCTGTCCATTGCTCGGGGTAATAGCCAGAGCTAAGAATACAATTAAACAAATCGGTGATGTGTAACCCAATAATATCGACGCATTCAATAATATATTCATTCAGAATACAATCGCTCCCATAAGCTTTATTTCGCTTCAACGATTTAACAGCTATTTTTACCTCGTCGAGAGTGAAAGGCTGATCTAATTCTGGAAATCGGACATTTTCTGCATCAAAGTTTTGCGAGCCACAGAATGTTTCCGCTTCGTCATTTTTACAATCAATAACTCCACTACTTATTAGAGAAATAATCGCGAAAATCTGACAATGAAATAGTGTTATGTTTATTACTTTTGTGCGATTTGAAGTAATTTTAAGCCTAACATATTTGCGCTCGCTCCGCAAAATTCAATGTGTTGTGGCTAATAGCTCTATTCGTGTTATTAAGATAATGCGGAAGACAAATTAAGTGGTATCACGAATATAAACTAGTTAAGATTTGCGTTGTAAGATAATTATCATGATAATGTTCGTGTTAGTAAGATAATAAGTCAGTAGCTATCGTATTGCGGTTCTATGCCACCATATTTATAAGAAAGAAACAATAAATGGTTATAAATTTATAATCAGAAATGACTTTTTAAAATGTTTAAAGCATGCTAATGAACTTCAATTACTGATAACTTGCCCTGTCCGATATCGCCAAACACATTATTCACATAAGCTTATGTAACAGAAATATTGACAGTGTAACACAAATCCAAATCAAAGTTGTAAACAAGATATTATACTCCTGATATTTTAAGGATGTCGATTTTCACTGTGTTGAAAGGATGCCGCTTAAATGCTTAGACGACGTTACGTAAAATAGTCTGACTCCTAATGACAGTGGCTATAAAGCTATAACAGTGGTGTGTCTTCACAAAGTGTCCTTTGGCGGCAATCGCGACATTGCCATAAGTGGGGTTCCTAGGAGCCGACATCGGCATCCATTGCCTTAACGGACGCAAATCCCGGACCGCCTGGTAGAACAGTAGCGCCCGCTGTACGTCTCCACACACAGTCCGCCGCTGCCTCGCTCGCACAGACCCCCAGACGCCAACCGGTAGTTGGTCAACAGCAGCACGGTGAGTAGCAAGATAGTAAAAGCGCTTGCCCGAGGCGATGTCCGCATTGTGCGTTGTTGTTTTAAGCCTAAATGGGAAAGAATGGATACAGATACGTGGCACGAACGAAGACAAAAATGCGTGCACCGACATAAAATATAACGATTCTTGTCAATAATTCACGAAAACTTCACCAACAAAAACAGCGTTGTCCTATGAAGATTGACATAGACATCGACACAACCATTTCTCTCAACTTCTTCTAAACTAAACATTCAGAATGCATTTACTCATACACTTACAACAACTAATCAAAACATAAATGGATAATAACTGATAATTCGCCTGTAAACCCACATGCTTCTACAAGAACATATAAACAAAATACATCTCCAATTTTTAAGAAAGTCTTCTTTAAATAAGAAAAAATGTTAACACCCTCTAATATCCAAAAGACCATGACTCGCAACATATTGAGATACCAGCCTGTAAATGGAGTTTTACCAAATTTTAAGCTCACCTGAGCACGAAGTGTTCGGTGAGCTATTGGTATAGGGGACCTCTCCGGTGTCGTCCGTCTCCCGTCGTCCGAGTGCCGTCAACAATTTGGACCGTTATCGCGATACAGACTACATTTTTTATTCAATCTTGACCTAACTTGCACAGTTTGTGTATGACTATAAAATCTCGGATGGGATTGTTATTGGTTCAGATTAATTCAGTGACACTTGAGTTATTGCCCCTTTTATGAAAAAAAGGTGCAAAAATTCCCTTTTCCAACGTATAGACTTTATTGTCCATTCAATCTTAACCAAACTTTCATAGTTTGTGTATGATCATCAGATTTTAGCAGACGAAAAAAATGGGCCATATCGTTTTCAAATACCATAGTTATTGCCCTTTGTTTATGAACAAAATATACAAAAATGGACATTATTCAAGATAGAGACTTAATTTTTCATCCAATGTTCACCAATCTTGTACAGTTTGTCAATTATCACGAGATTACAGTTGAAGTCGAACATAAGCAGTTATTGCCCTTTGTTTGTGAAAAAAAGCAAAAATGGACATTATTCAGGATAGAGACTTCATTTTTCATCAAATCTTCACCCATCGTGTACAGTTTGTGTATGAATGTAAGACTACAAGTGAAGTCGAATATAATCTGTACCAGTTATCAGGTGAGCGCTCTGGGCCATCATAGCCCGTTTGTTACAATTATACAGGCAGTACATTCAAATCCCGCAATAGTATGGATCTACGTACAGACACACTTCTTAAACCATTGCAATGCAATCTTGTTTCATCCCAAAATGCATCCACTGGTTATCTGCACCAGTTATCAAAATACGTGATGAAAAGACTTTACACAAATGTCAATTATATGCAAAACGTTGTGTCTAACCGTTTTATCAAACCACGTGATTCACGAATTTAGTAAAACCAGCAGCCAATAGAGCTTGTGAAGTGTTTGTGAAGCTCAAAGATTGGAAATTAGTCGGTAAACTATAGCTGGGGAGGAGTTGAACATATTAGGAGAAAAACTGGACCGGTATATTGCGTCCACAAAACGGTGAACAACTCAGAAAGCGCGAAACAAACGCATATCGTACAAAATCGATTAAAACATATTACAATTACATGCAGGCACTTTTACCGAATATGAGTATGTATGTACATACAAAATGCACTGACATTTTAATTAAAGAGACTTTTTTTATAAATCATGTTTTCATGAATGCTGCTATTATTCTGTGTTAAATAGATCTATGCGATGCAGGATTTTTCAAAAAAGGAATTAATTATGCGTCGACATTTGGTATACTCAGTAAGTCATCCTCGTTTTAGCACTGTCTACATTTAGGACATCTATCATACAGTTATCAACATGTAGAATAAATCATCAAGTAACAAGTCACCAATGATAATTTCCAGTGAAATGCAACTCAACAAATACAGGTTGTTTAATGTGGCGTTTAAAAACAGAACATAATAATTATACAGATAACGCTAACTATTTCAGAAAGGTCAACGCTATCTGGGATGTGTGAGAAAACGTAAGACATGACACATTCCTGCACTACATGTATACAAGAGAAGCATTAATGCAAACTGTGGAAATATAAAATAACGCCATGTGGAAGAGAAAACTACAATTTATTCGTAAATTGTCTGTACCAAGTATTATAAGACCGTGGAATGGATGATTTTATGAACGTATTAAAAGTATATTTCCCAATATCTATAAATCATTAATTTGTAATAAAATGTATGAGACTCTTCCGTATCTCTCGAACTTCTGACTGTAATCTCTAGACTATTTTCTCAATATAAGTTCCAAATTACAAATTTAACATAAGATATAGTCAAAATGGTTCACTCAAGTTCAACGTGATATGAGAAAGTAAGACATTCTGCATGGCACCACATTTCCACCAATCATTCTATCGCTCTAAACAATTATTGCCAGCCGGTTTATAAGGTTTGCTTTCATTCTACAATTAAGTTGCTCAAGAAATACCTTTATGTTAGCATACAAGAAAATGTTTCCTAAACAAATGAACTTAATATTTAGCCAAAAAAAATGACAATACATCAATTTAGACATCAGCATAAGCCTGGTGAGTTGCAATACATTTTCTATTTTCTATGTTTTACCATTATAGCCCGCTTTAACACTAAAATACCGAATAGTTTAATCCATAAAACACCAAAAACATCAACATGTAACCACGTACCGGCAAAATTGTTTGAAATAATTCCACTGAAATGATCCTGGAATCTAAACCTCTGAACTCTGAAGCAAATATGTTCCGATAGATAAAATGCGAATAAAAATATCCCAGCCTCATCAACGCTGTTGGCTCCGGTACAAGAAACGGTTGGGCAAATTTCCATATTTTGATTTCGGGATTATTAATTTAGTAGCCACCCCGACGTATAAACAAGTTTAAAAGCAATGCATACCGATTTAAAGGCACATAAGGTTCGATCAAACGTTTGTGAGAACATTCGTTTGTCGAAATAACATATGCGGTGAAGGTGTCAGAGAAATAATTTGGATAGCTTACCTTTGAATATTATGGATATATTGAATGGAATGGAAAGAATATAACAATGTTCGTGGCTCCTTATTCCATGTATTGATACATAATTGCGTTGTGGTTAGGCTAATCGAACAATTAGCGCCGTTGCCTAAGGTACTGTGAATTCTGGCTACTGGCTGAAGCTTGCAGTACATGGGTTATTCCTGGATATCTGAGAGAAAAATATAAACGCCAATAGTTAAAGTCGGAATTCTCTGTAAACCAAAGGTTTATTGTTAAGATGGGTATTGCTTATTTTAATTAAATCGTATATGTTCGTATCACTTGTAATTATTTACTACACATATACATGTACGTGTACAGGACCAGTTACCCAATAGCTACGCTCCTAATTAGAAAGTATACAAAGTAAGCACCATAACAATGCATCTCTTAGATTTTTAGGAATTACGGATTCCATTTAATCGTGTGTGTACATTTATCTTTTAGCTAATTACCAGGAAAAGCACACATATGTGTTGCCATGATCATGTATTACGAAAGGCGCAAAGCATGCACATGCCCAATTTATATATTTTCGGCCGTCAAAAACCTTTGAATGATGTATTTTACGTGCATTTAGTGCGTAAACACATCAGGTACAAGTATGTACTATGTAGATGCCCGAGACACGGGTAGAGCAAACTCTCGAAGGGCATGATTTGAGCATGCTAACACCGCCACCTCTGCCAATGGGTTGATTCTGTTCACCTCCTACCCGGCTTTGTAACTAACAAGCACCACGCCGAAATATAGAACAATGTAATTTACATGTAAGTAGCGGTAATTATATGCACTTCAAGAAGTTACACTGATGGATGTATTCCATGTGTAGTGACTTATATGACGTACCATGTATTCCGTGTACACATTTGCACTGATGACGTCATATATATTCCATGTAGTTGCATTGATGACGTCAGATGACTTAAATGCAATGATACTTATTATGTCGGATGTATTCCGTTAAACAGCGAGGGGCGTAGCTTCCTTTAGGCACTATAGGCAAGTGCTTATACATTTTTTCCAGAGATGACAAATTTAAATATGCAAAAAATGCAATAAAAACAAAAGGGGGGATCGGATGAGGGGATCTTTCTTGACTGTGTTGATACTTCATTGTTTAACGAGTCCATTACGTCAATATGAAATAAATTTCATTAAACACACGCTTATTTTACAATTATTATGTAGAATCGGAGTTTAGCTGAAGTTAGTTGGTTGTAGCCACATACGAGTGTAAACACTCCTGGCCCAAATAATCGCTTACAGCGTCATTTTGTAGATTCCGCTTATTTTGCCTATACATTTTTTGAACCCAAGCTACGCCCCTGACAGCACTGATGACGTCAAATGTACTATCAGAAGTGGAAATGGCGACATTACGTGTAGTCTATGGAGTGGTCTTGATGACAGCAAATAATTATATTCCGTTAAGTGAAACATGTCATATTTGTTACTGCATTTGCACTGATTACGTCAACTGTATTCCCAGAAGTGGTTTTGTTGGCTTTGATGACATCAAATATATTTAATGATGTGTCACGATGATGTATTAATGTAGTGGCACTGATTATGTCACGGTCAGTCTATGTATTGTTGCCGAACTGATGATGTAAGAACTTCGCCATGTATAACTATTTTACTCTTTTTTCAAAGGTAGATCTAATTATTTTTAAACGGTAATTATAGCATATGAATATCGTCATGGTGGTTAATTATCAAAAGCCTATTGTATTTGGTCATCTGTTTATTTCCATGTGTTGTCATATAAAGCATAAGCATGGTTATTATCAATGCCATTATTATCAATTATTATCATGGTTATTATCAATGCCATTATTATCAATTATTATCATGGTTATTATCAATGCCATTTGTCCATGCGCGCAACATGTGTGGGGATCGGTAATGAAATTATTTCGACGGCCATTCTTCCCTTACTTCTGATTCAAGAAGGGCAGTTGTGCATAGGTATGTGTTCTTAACTTACTGGTAACCCACTTAGATAGGCTAAGCTCGCCCAGGAAAAGCGTGAGTAGGTAACTGACCGCCGTGATATGACTGAAATACTGTTAAAAACGGCGAAAAATCCAAACAAACAAAAACAACAAACAAACAAATGTTCATGCGCAATATTAGTAGTTATTTTACACAAAGATCTCCAATGTTATTTTTAAATATAAGCATTTCATAATAATAAAATATCACTGTACTATCGTTCATTGGAAATACTTTTTGTTTGGCACAGATCGATTAGAGCAATATAGTGTTTAACTTTTATAGTCGATTTTTTTTTTTGCAGTTCTCGTTTGAAGCATTGGAAATTGATCGACCATTGTACACTGCCTAAAACATCGCCAAAATGAAGTTCTGACCAGTGAAACATACATTTATCGGTTACACTTAAAACCGTTAATAGCCGATTTTCATAAGGCTCTTAGATCTACGAAAATATCGCAACTAGGTTGAACATTTTAGATAACATTTCTTGTAGAAAAAAACAACAACAACCGTTATCTCAGAAATAGAGTAAAATTTTTATGAGATAAGTTGCTAATGCAAATTTAACAATAAAGTCATCGGTGCCATTGCATGCAATACGTATGACGTCACCATTGCAGTTTCACTCCTTAATTGGATAACATGCAATTCTTATGACGTCACCATTGCAGTGTCACTGCTTAATTGGATAACATGCAATACTTATGAAGTCACCATTGCAGTGTCACTGCTAAATTGGATAACATTTGACGCCATCAGTGCCACAACAGGGAATGTGTTCAGTAATAACTTGGGAAAGTAAACTCGCAAACACATGCGTCGTTGCATGTTCAACGTCATCACCATCAACAGTTTGTCTCATTAATCTCTCTATGGGATGTTTATACTCCATGAACGCACGTGAACAACAACATTCATGCGTAGTTCTGGGAGCAAAAACAGATCATATTGGCCTTCGGATAATTGCTTTTTATCGTCTCGCCGCAAACATATGTGCATTTCCTAGTAATAATTCTTTAGTAAACGCACCATCATGTAACATCTGTTTATAAATATATGGGGTTGTTACACACACCAAAGTTAACATGGACAAAGGCTAAGGTTAAACTAGCTGACCAAGCAAACAAATCAATTAATGCTATTAAGTCTTATCAGTGTACGTTTGGTAAATTTCAGCTACAATAATATTTTAAATTATTTGACTCCATGGTTAAACCCATTCTGATGTACGGTGCAGATATATGGGGCTTTGAATATTCAGATGCTATTGAAAAGATACATTTGCAATATTGTAGGCAATTTTTAGGTGTGAACCACTCTGCGAATAATGCAATGACTTTAGGAGAGTGTGGTAGATTACCCCTGTGTATTAAATACCGTACTAAATGCATTCAATATTGGTGTACACTTCTACACATGCCTATTCATAGACACCAACAAAATTGTTATCTTATGCTTAAACGTCATGGTGCTATAGGGAGAATAAACTGGGCTACTTCTGTAAAAAAAAAAAAAAAAAATCTAAATCGCTATGGCTTTGGTTTTGCTTGGCTTAGCCAAGAAATTAGAGACGGTAAGGTATTTTTGAATGCGTTCAAGCAGCGTTTAATTGATTGTAAACATCAAGATTGGCATACTTCAATAACTGAATCAACACGATGTGATACATATAAATACTTTAAATCTCAAATCACTCCAGAAAAATATTTATCTCTAGATTTACCATTTTGTTTTAAAGAATCATTTGCTAAATTTAGATGTTCAAATCATAAATTAGCAAGCGAAACCTGTAGGCATATAAATGCTGATAGAAACGATCGCATTTGTCAATTTTGTATTGAACATTACCACATATATGTCATTGAAAATTATCATGCTTTTTTCCAGTGTCCTAAATATGCCCAACAAAGAAATCATTATTTGTTAAGTTGGTTTCATGGTAATGATAATATTGAACATTTTTATAATCTCATGAAGACAACAAATGAACAAAACTTGAGAAAACTCGTGTTGTATGTGTACCATCATAATATTTGTTAAATTTATATGAAATAATATTTGAAATACTTGTGAAATTTTGTATTTATGTATATAACACAACTCCCCTTTATTTACAATAAAATTATGTTCTGTTCTGTTCTGTTCTGTTCTGTTCTGTTCTGCACCTAGACGGCTGAATGGAAGCCTTCAGAATGAAACGTTTTTAAGAGACGCATTGTAATTACGCTTATTTTATACTGTTATGTCAGAATCACGGCTATCTTGTAATTGGTCCATTTTCTGACATTATACAGGTAATAATCATAGCAAGGAGTGCATCGGAATAAAACATGAAACGCCTGTTAAAAAAATTAATTTACCAGTTATCCAAAGTAATGGCTTAGATCTAATTTCTTTAACAGGCTTTTTATGTTTTTAATGCATGTTAAGCTGGATTTCTATCAGGTTTCCTGATGTTATTCATGTATTTCGAAATTGAGCTGCCTCAAATTCACCAACTGCTGCTCGGAGTCACAGTAAGTTGGGCAGCGGCGTTGTTCATGTTACTCGCACAACTATTTAAAACATTCACAATTGTGTGCGTATTATATAAATAATAAGACCTGAATATAATATTATATTAGTTTAATACTATTTTATTAATTTCAGTCAATCAACAACAAAAAATGGACAAATACGTACAGCATGTGTTTAACATTGTTGACACATTGGCGTAGAATTTTCCAAAAAAAGCAAAAGGGTTGGGTCACAACTTTTTACAATCCTGAATATATATTAATTAGCTGCATTCCCAGAGGAAATTTCTTAAAGCATTTCTGCGATACCTGCATGATACTTTATTTGTTCGTTAAACAATTGACCCATTTGTGGATGCCAGTAAGTCGCTGTGCAGTGCTTTGAAACTTGTTTATACTTCTGCAGTGGAAATTGGTTAACCCGATTTAAAACCTGGCAAGCTGCCAAAACATTTATTGTGCCAGCGCCAGTTGCATTCATGAAGCTGGGATGGGTTTTTTTCGCAATTTATCTATTGGGAACACATTTACTTCAGATTTCAGACGATAAGCTTCCAGGATAATTTCAGTGGAATATATTTTAAACAAATTTGCCGGTAGGTAATAAAAATGCAAATGTATTTTTACTGTTGTTTTATCGCACCATTGTTTGAGCAGTTAATATGCCTGCGTTCTTATTTATAATATCATCCATAGTAAATATGTGTCGCAATATACATGACGGTGATTATAGGGTAAACTGGTTTTAATTGATGTCTAGTCATTAAATTCGTGTCTTGCTCTGACAAAATAGTGTTGTATTTATACTAAAAATATTTTGAGAAACCTTGTAGAAAAAATGAACCAATGAACTGGAAAAGTTTTGGTTGGCTTATATTGATGGGAGTGATTGACAGCACTGAGAATTTCGTAACATTTTTACCGTAGAGAGAAGTTCAACTTACGTGAAAATTGTTGACAGGTGTACTGTAAATTGTGAATGGCGTATTGAGAACATAACATGTTAAAGGCTATAAACTTGGATGCATTGCGCTATTTAATGCTGAATAAATAAAATGTTATGTGGTGTTATATAAAATAAAAGTGTGCGGTAGAAATAAGGAGATTTGTGTAATGTGGAAACTAAACTATTTCTGGTAAATGTACACTCAACAAAGGTAATGACGCACCAAATGGACATAACTGGAAACTGTTGTATTTTCTTTATTTATAAGAATTTCAGCCTGAAAGGTCAGGTATGATTATTTGTGTTATACATGCATGTGTTCATACCAAAATATTGAAAACATACAACAAAAATTTGTGTTTACCATGGCGTAGCTGAAATTCTTATAGAAAAGAAAATACAACATATTCCATTGGGTGCGTTATAACTTTTATTGAGTGTATATTTCAAATAAATTAAGTATACAGTTTAAGATTATAAAAAGAATATTACTTATAAAATGCCTAGATTTAAAACAAGTTTATGAATGCTGGTATTCATGGTCTTTTAAATTCAAGCAAGTTGGTATTCGTTGACATTCTGAAGACCCATTAAAATGTATGAGGCTTGGCGTGGGAAAACCGAGCTTAACGCACGTGTGTGTCGTATCGGCACATGCTAATCCAGGACGACACTTAACGCCTACAGTGGATTTACGTTTAGAAGAGACTTCCTTAAAACAGAAAATACCATAAAAACGGAAAGCGGACTGCACAAGCTTATCCGGGACGACACATTCCGCACGTGCATTAAGCTCGGTTTTCCCACGACACGCCTCGTATTATTTGTCTTCCTTCTCTTCGCCTACGTATGTTGATCATGTGGCCTTGTGATATATGTATGTACCGTTGCTTTCCTTGATATGTATTGGCAGGGCAATTTGTCCCAAATGGGCTTGCTTTTTGGGTTGTCATTTCTATGACTGTTCATACTTAATGCATTCTTTATCAATTATAATCGCTGTGTGTAATTAAAATAGCTTTTGTCAAACACCAAGACGTTAACGTGCATATTTATTGTACTGGGTCACCATAAAATAGGGCTTTCTTATTTGCTGTAAGGACAAGAAGGTATACATATAATGTCTGCGTTGTACAAGCAAAATTGCCCTTTCACACATGATATTGTACATGTTCGTACGCAAAATTGGGTTTGGATCACGTGGCAGAAAACCCGTTATTTTATGAGATTCCATCTATGTAGACTAATTAAATGATGTATCATACATAATCAATGTTTCTAGTTGCTTTCTCGTATGGAGTTTGCTTTAAAGCGATGTATTTTGGTTAACATACCTGCAGCCATTGCTGGGGATTTCAATGTGTGTCTGTATGCGGGCCTTCTGCTTTAAAGTATTGAGTGTAGAAGTGTAAATTTTTTTAAATCTAAAGAATGTAGTAAATCAAAATATGAATTTTACAACAGGTACCATTATACTTATCTACACAAACATATGGTTGAGCTCTATTTTTACTGCATATAGATTCCTCTGTTGTTGTTGTGTTTTTTTTTTACAAATGTACGCCTTTTTTCGTATTGGTTGTAGTATTTTATTAAATGCCTAATGCCAATTGTATATCTACTCTGGATATTTTGGTTCAATCCAATTAGTTGAGAAATGGCTGGGAGACATGACTGTGAATATTATCAATGTGACGCATGTGTAAAAACAAAATACATATCAAACACAACACTCTTCATGGGAAAACACTGATATTGTTATCAATATGACGTAAGTTTACAAACAAAAACACAGCAATCTTCATGGGAAAACACTGATATTGTTATCAATATGACGTAAGTTTACAAACAAAAACACAACACTCTTCTTGGGAAAACACTAATATTGTTATCAATATGACGTAAGTTTACAAACAAAAACACAGCAATCTTCATGGGAAAACACTGATATTGTTATCAATATGACGTAAGTTTACAAACAAAAACACAGCAATCTTCATGGGAAAACACTGATATTGTTATCAATATGACGTAAGTTTACAAACAAAAACACAGCAATCTTCATGGGAAAACACTGATATTGTTATCAATATGACGTAAGTTTACAAACAAAAACACAGCAATCTTCATGGGAAAACACTGATATTGTTATCAATATGACGTAAGTTTACAAACAAAAACACAGCAATCTTCTTGGGAAAACACTGATATTGTTATCAATATGACGTAAGTTTACAAGCAATCTTCATAGGAAAACTACTGCCATGTGGTGAAACAGTTTTCGATTGTAACTGGCGAGAATCGTTTCAAGCAGCAGCTAGTCCAGAAATATGGCAATAAAAAAAACTTTGCAGAATCGTTTCGAATGGACACCTTACCGATAAAAATACAAAAACAACGCGTTTTGTATCGTATAGTTTACTGTATGCGACAGCTGGTAATGCCTCTGGAGCATGTACATTAGTGTATATTCCATTTATATCAAGCTTTTTCGAACATAGACATTATAAAATGCCTCGCGCAAATAAGAAACAGTTTTCAGTCGAATAAACGTCATTATCGTTCATTAGAAATAATGCCAATTTAAGATGTATTAATATACATGTTTATTATATGGACTGCGGCTTTATGATAATACACCTAATGTCATAATACATATACTAAGTAAAATGTATTCTAAGCAACTAGAATTTAAACTATTATACGCCTTATGGTATATATGAATCGAAATAATACGTAAAGACGACTTTGCTAGAGTGAAAAAAATCGTTTTTATTGTTAACAAAATGTAAACAAATGCTAAAAACCGGTCCTAAAAGTTTATTTGTAAACATTTTGCATTTAGAAACGTAATTACGATTTTAAAAGCAGGCATATTAGTGGTGAAATGTGTTTACTAAAGGAACAATAAACTACTAGTTTATCACCACGCATATTGGTTTATTTCTACATGTCACATACAGCTGCATCCATCCTTTCCGATGTAGGTTTGAAACAGCAACGTACCATGCGGACATCCACTCGGACATGCGCTTTAACTTTCTTGCTCCTCAGCGCGCTACTGTTGACCAACTTCCGGTTGGCGTCTGGGGTCTGTGCCGGCGAGGCAGCGGCGGGCGGTGTCGCAATTGCCGCCAATTACTTACATCGTGGGATGTTATTTACTGATATGTTCCGCCAAACACTGTGGTGTTTGACACATTGTCTGTAAAAACTGTTTCCAGAGTGCACATGTGATGTCCTGTTGTGATTTAGATTTGAAGTTTTGTCACATTGACAACGTAATAGGAACTATTTGGGAGTGTTTGTGCAATAAATTACAAAAAAAAGTTTATGTAGTCTTTAGTAATGAATACATTCGGCCATACCGGATAGGTTTCTATTATCGGTATTTAATAGCCGCTACACTTTTAAACTCACATCAGCACAAAGTGCTCTTGGGTGAGTTATTGTGATAAGTCACTATCCGGAGTCCGTCGTTCTTCGTGCGTTATCAACAATTTGGCTTAAACAATTTCTTCTCTATAACCGCTGCGCAGATTTTCACCAAATTTCAAAGGAATGCTCCTTGGGTGACCCTCTTTTTAAGTTGTTCAAATCGTTCCGGTCCGCTGAATATGTAGGTCACCATAGCTAAAATAGATTTAAACAGTGTAAATAATCTTCTACTCTAAAATCACAAGGCTGGGAGCTTTCAAATTCGATACATGACATCCTCTAGTGGTCCTCTACAAAGTTTGTTCAAATTATTACCCTGGTGTTAAAACTTGCCACGCCCTGGGGTCTCATGGTATACATAGACTCAATAGCAAAATGACTTTAAAAATCTTCTCTAAAACTGCAAGGCCCATAGGTTTAATATTTGGTATGTAACATTGTATAGGGATCCTGACAGAGATTGTTCAAATTAGGTCACTGTGGTCAGAATTGCCACGCCCCAGGGGTCATATGGTTTATATAGACTTATATCTCCTCCCAAACCGCCAGGCCCAGAGGTTTTATATTTATATTTGGTATGTAAAATTGTATAGTTGTCCTCTACAAAGGTTGTTTAAATTATGCCCCTGGGGTAAAAAGTGGCCACACCATTGGGGTCACATGTTTTCTTTAGACTACGGCAAATGGGCTTTAAAAATCTTCTATGAAACTGCAAAGCCCAGAGGTTTCAGAATTGGCATAAACATTGTACAGTGACCCTCTAAAAAGATTGTTCAAATTATGCCCCTGGGGTAAAAAAAAGCCACGTCCTGGGGGTCACATGGTTAACATAGACTTAAGCGACTTAAAAAATCTTCGCTGAAACTGCAAGGCCCAGAAGTTTCATATTTGGTATGAAAAATTGTATAGTGGTCCTCTACAAAGATTGTTCAAATTAGGCACCTGGGGTCAAACCTGGCCACGTCCCATGGGTCATATGATTTTTATAGATTTAAATAGCAAAATGACTTTAAAAATCTTCTCTGAAACTGCCAGGCCCAGAGGTTTCGTATTTGGTATGTATTATTGTATACATGTAGTTAATACAAGGATTGTCAAATTATGCCCATTGGGTCAAACCTGGCCACGCCCTGGGGTCACATGATTTCTATACACTTATATGGAAAGTGGACTTTAGAAATCTTCTCCTCTGAAACTGCAAGGCCCAGAGGTTTCATATTTTGTATGTAACATTGTATAGTGGTCCTCTACAAAGATTGTTGAAATTATGCCCCTGGGATAAAAAGTGGCCACACCCCAAGAGTCATATGGTATAACAGACTTAAATAGCAAAATGACTTCTCTGAAACAGCAAGGCCCAAAGGTTTCATATTTGGTACGTAACATTGTAATGGATTCTCTACAAGGATTGTTCAGATTATGCCTTTGGGGTCAAACCTGGTCACGCCCTATGGGTCAAAGGGTTTCTATAGACTGAATTGGCAAATGGAATTTAAACATCTTCTCCTCTGAAACTGCAAGTTCCAAAGATTTTCGTATTTGGTATGTAACATTATATAGTGGTTCTCCACAAAGATTGTTCAAATTATGCCCCTTGGGTAAAAGTTGCCACGCCCCGGGGGTCACATGTAGACTTAAATGACAAAATGACTTTAAAAAGTTTCTTCTCTGAAACCTTAAGGCCCAGAGGTTTTGTAATTGGTATGTAACATCTTATATTGGTCCTCTACAAAAAAAAAAGAAAGGTATGCCACTGGGATAAAATTGGCCACACCCTGGGTGTCATATTGTTTCAGTAGACTTAAATGGCAATATGGGAAGAGAGCTTTTAAAATCTTCTCTTAAACCGCAAGGCTCAGAGGTTTCATATTTTGCGTGAAACATTGTATTGTGGTCCTCTACAAAGATTGTTCAAATTATTCCCCTGGGGTAAAAAGAAGCCACACCCTGGAATTACATGGTTTCTGTACACGTATTTGTAAAGTGGGCTTCAAAAATATAATCCTCTGAAACCGCAAGGCCCAGAGGTTTCATATTTGGCACGAAACATTGTATGGTGGTCCTCTAGAAAGCGGCCACACCCTGGGGGTCACATGGTTTATATAGACGATAAACATCTTCTCCTGAAACTGCAAGGCGCAAATCTTGATACCCAGGTAAGTGCTTTAGTGCCATTTGGCCCTTTTGTTATAAGCCATTATGATGCCTTAAACTCAGGTGAGCGACCTAGGGCCATCTTGGCTCTCTTGTTTACAAAGTAATTGGCAGAAAGTGAAAGGCCAAAGGTGTGTTTTTTCTTTTCAAGAATAGTTTTGTCAATGAAAATATTTTTATAAAGTAACATTATAAAGTAATCTTGTTAATGAAACGTAATTGTGATTACAATTTCGACCAACTGGCCAGTGGTGTATATTACATGAAATGTGTTTGAAATTGTAATCGCGATGCCAAGCATGCGGGCTATATTGAAGATTGATGCAATCGTAAAACAACACCGTTCAAAATTTATGGTATTCATTAACAAGGTAATATGTGCACAGTTTTTTTTTTTCAAGCAGTGCATGAGGATATAATAGAAGATGCTTTCTGAAATGAATAAAGAGGAACATACTTGTACATCCTGCACCAAACACATTAAACAAAAACTACGTGTAATAGCTTTTGTCGGACTAAAGGGATCCATACACTTTCAATAAAATGGTATTAAAATGAAGAAGAGTAAGTTGGTTCCTTGTTCCTTGTTCCTTGTTCCGTATTCGAACAAGGAACAAGGCAATTATTGAGTATATAAAAACAAAGACAAATAAAATATAATTCATTATATAATTCACGAATAAGGAATCAGGAACCAGTTCCTTATTCCTTATTCAAACCGAATAAGGAACTGGCATTTTCTTAATTAAAATACATTTATAATGAACCAAAGTGGCAACATACATATGAAAAATCATTGTATATATATTGAGAATGATAAAATATTTATTATAACACATTTCAGCTTAGTTTAGTAATTGAAAACCCAGTTCCTTTTTCGCGGCCGAATCAGGAACAAGGAACCAGTTCCTTATTCCTTATTCAAAACCGAATAAGGAACTGGCATTTTTTTTAACTTAAAACAATATTTATAATGAACCAAAGAGGGCCACATACATATGAAAGTCAATGTAAATATATAAATAATTATAAAAAAGTCATTGTAACACATTTCAGCTTAATACAGTAATTGAAAACCCAGTTCCTTTTTGGCGGCCGAATCAGGAACAAGGAACAAGTTCCTTATTCCTTATTCAAATTGAATAAGGAACTGGCATTTTTTAACTTAAAAAATGTCTATAATGAACCAAAGAGGGCCACATACATATGAAAGTCATTGTAAATATATAAATAATTATAAAATAGTCATTGTAACACATTTCAGCTTAGAACAGTATTTGAAAACCCAGTTCCTTTTTGCTGCCGAATCAGGAACAAGGAACCAGTTCCTTGTTCCTGATTCAAACTGAATAAGGAACTGGCATTTTTACATTAAAACATATTTAAAATGAACTAAATTGGGCCACATACATATGAAAATCGTTGTGTAGACATGTAGAATAATAAATGATATATTACAAAACATTTCTATTAACTTCAGTCATTGAAAACCCAGTTCCTTTTTCGCGGCCGAATCAGGAACAAGGAACCAGTTCCTTGCTCCTGATTCAAACTGAATAAGGAACTGGCTTTTTTTTACATTAAAACATATTTAAAATGAACCAAATTGGGCCACATACATATGAAAATCGTTGTGTAGACATGTAGAATAATAAATTATATATTACAAAACATTTCTATTAAATTCAGTCATTGAAAACCCAGTTCCTTTTTGCTGCCGAATCAGGAACAAGGAACCAGTTCCTTGTTCCTGATTCAAACTGAATAAGGAACTGGCTTTTTTTACATTAAAACATATTTAAAATGAACCAAATTGGGCCACATACATATGAAAATCGTTGTGTAGACATGTAGAATAATAAATTATATATTACAAAACATTTCTATTAACTTCAGTCATTGAAAACCCAGTTCCTTTTTCGCGGCCGAATCAAGAACAAGGAACCAGTTCCTTGTTCCTGATTCAAACTGAATAAGGAACTTGCTTTTTTTTTACATTAAAACATATTTAAATGAACCAAATTGGGCCACATACATATGAAAATCGTTGTGTAGACATGTAGAATAATAAATTATATATTACAAAACATTTCTATTAACTTCAGTCATTGAAAACCCAGTTCCTTTTTGCTGCCGAATCAGGAACAAGGAACCAGTTCCTTGTTCCTGATTCAAACTGAATAAGGAACTGGCTTTTTTTTACATTAAAACATATTTAAAATGAACCAAATTGGGCCACAAACATATGAAAATCGTTGTGTAGACATGTAGAATAATAAATTATATATTACAAAACATTTCTATTAACTTCAGTCATTGAAAACCCAGTTCCTTTTTCGCGGCCGAATCAGGAACAAGGAACCAGTTCCTTGCTCCTGATTCAAACTGAATAAGGAACTGGCTTTTTTTACATTAAAACATATTTAAAATGAACCAAATTGGGGCAGATACATATGAAAATCGTTGTGTAGACATGTAGAATAATAAATTATATATTACAAAACATTTCTATTAACTTCAGTTATTGAAAACCCAGTTCCTTTTTCGCGGCCGAATCAGGAACAAGGAACCAGTTCCTTGTTCCTGATTCAAACTGAATAAGGAACTGGCTTTTTTTACATTAAAACATATTTAAAATGAACCAAATTGGGCCACATACATATAAAAATCGTTTTGTAGACATGTAGAATAATAAATTATATATTACAAAACATTTCTATTAACTTCAGTCATTGAAAACCCAGTTCCTTTTTCGCGGCCGAATCAGGAACAAGGAACCAGTTCCTTGTTCCTGATTCAAACTGAATAAGGAACTGGCTTTTTTACATTAAAACATATTTAAAATGAACCAAATTGGGCCACATACATATGAACATCGTTGTGTAGACATGTAGAATAATAAATTATATATCAAAACATTTCTATTAACTCCAGTAATTGAAAACCGAGTTCCTTTTTCGCGGCCGAATCAGGAACAAGGAACCAGTTCCTTGTTCCTGATTCAAACTGAATATGGAACTGGCTTTTTTTACATTAAAACATATTAAAAATGAACCAAATTGGGCCACATACATATGAAAATCGTTGTGTAGACATGTAGAATAATAAATTATATATTACAAAACATTTCTATTCACTCCAGTAATTGAAAACCCAGTTCCTTTTTCGCGGCCGAATCAGGAAAAAGGAACCAGTTCATTATTCCTTATTCAAATTGAATAAGGAACTGGCTTTTTTTAACTTAAAAAATGTCTATAATGAACCAAAAAGTACAATATTACTTTGAAATTCATTTTACACGTACTGATATAAACTACAGTAATGCAATCTTGTTTCGAGTATGCGTCTTGCATAATTTTTATTTAAAACTTGATGACAATTTACCTGTATCTAACAAAAGACTTGTTCAATCAAGGTTAACCACCAAATAGTATCGGTGTGCATGAGCATCTGTATATAATCTATATAGTTAATACTACTCTCGCCCGATGTCGGCGTTCGTGTCGGCTTCACCCGCAGTTTTCAGTGTTTCGAGTATCCAATTACTCGGAAAAAAAGTTGGTTATGTTTCAGTTAAACTTAAAACATGTATTCCCCATATTTAATGGAACGTCCGACATCAACGAAGTATCTAAATCAAGCTTGAAAGGTTTATACTGGTAAATAGTTGCCATCTTTTATATAATATATCGAATGATTGTCATAGATGGCTAGGTGGTTTTCAATCGAACATTATACTTAATAACCCTATATTTTCTATATATGAAAGCAGAGGCCAGTTTGCGTAACTATATAATGTTAACACCTAAATATGTTGTAATCTGTGGGATTGTGGCATATCTTTGATTTACACTCTCTTATAAGATACTGGGATTTTATTCATAGATACCTTAGCAAATTGCTTGGGATGCCATTTAGATAGTTCAATATCAATGCCTCTTTTACATAAAATAGAAACTAACACTCGTGTCCTAAACTTCAGGACTAATTGATTTATTTAGTGATACGCTATTTACCGTATCGCGAGATATTATATGATGTTATTAAAAGTTGGTCAATGCCACAGTTTGGAAAATAAGAAAAATCATTAATTTCCTCTCTGATAATAGAAAGTTTACATAAGTTGTGTTTCACCACTTTATAAAAATGTGTTGTTTAAAAGAATCATAGTTACTCTTACAAGAAAAGGAGTGCACTGGATTGCGCCGTTTCTTGTATAGTTTTATTGTTGTCATTTTCGCTTTAGATTTTGACATATTATGTTGTGTATTATTGGTTACAATATAGTAATAATCAAATAAAGTTTAGCTGATTACAATATAGTGATTATTTCTTTATTTCTTTGAAGTGTATACTTTCTCCAGCGTGAAGTCGCCAACGACAAAACCTCTGCCTATAGCGACGATTTTACAATGGCAGGTCTATTGGCTAATATAAATACGTTTATCGTAAATATTTCAACGATTTAGAATGGATAAAATCAAATGTTTCTCAGATGGAAAATGTGGAAAAAATGTACTGAGTAACATCTATCAACCTAAAGTTAAATAAGTTAGAAATAAGGGTGAGTCAGATTGACGAGCGCGTAGCTTGGAAGTAAACGTTTCCGAATAAGGAACTGTCAACTGTTCCTTTTTCGGTGACCATAATTTCGGGCGATTAAATTTGGGTCATGGACTTCTAACAAAGCGCAACTTCATATTTGTGATTTTTGGCTATGGCCAATTATATTTTTGGTGTTTTGTCTCGAATACAGTTCACTAATTTTTATCTGACCCTAACTGTTGGTCAAGGCTATCCGGTAGCTGATTACTAAGACATGTTTTATATATCTCATTCTATTCATAAATGTTCTTATACGTACAAAGTTACAAAGAGATGCGATTAAGAATGCAATGCGAATTCAACGCACCACAGACAGTTGTGTTATTCTCACCTAATGTTTTTTTCACATACGCAATGAATCGAACGAATGGTAACGATTCATGAGGATTCGTGAAAATTTGCATGTTCACGGCTTCGCAATTTCCAACTACAACGATTTAGTTATGATTCGAATATGAATACATGACGACGTCGGCACCAAATTATGGAACAGTGACATTATAGTTAATAGTGAAGAATAATCTGTACAAAGCTAGAAATACGCTATTGTGAAAGTACAAATAAAAGAGCATTGAAACTGATATCGACAATAATTTTCGGGGTGTATTTGTAACATATTCGTTGACAATAAATGGTCAAGTCTGAACTCCCGAATCACTGAATGAGTTAGGAATACCTGTGGTTGCTAAAACAAAAATTACTTGCGTTCAATACCAATTGTGGAAAGCGAACGTTCTATAAATGAGTCAGATTGACGAGCGCGTAGCTTGGAAGTAAACGTTTTTCGAATAAGGAACTGTCTGTGCAAGAAATGTGTGGAATTACAGTCCAAGTTGTTAAAGACAGGTATCGTCCGTTCACATTACATTTCAAAATGACCTTTCACAAAATAAGTCATGTATGCTAACATTTTGCTTATACTTTAACTATTGCTTAATGACGTTTATGATGTATTTTTACAATAACGGTTTAATTTTGTATTTTATCGTCATCAGCATTATCACCACAACCACCCCACCATCATCATCAGCAGCAGCATAGTCATCATCAGTATAAGTACCAGTAGTCATCTTACTTTTGGAGGGACATAATCGAGTGACGTACTGAAGAAACGTCTGACCGTCGGATTGCCGTTTTGAATATGTACAGGGTTTGTCTTCTAATACTTAACATGTGCGAATTATTGTCATTTAACAAATGAGCTTTTTGGAAAAGTTTCATCTGTGAAATCTGATTTGATTGCATATAAAACTGACAATTTAACAAAATTCACTCAAATGAGAAGAATCCCACTAGGCTGTGTAAAGAAGGAGATCCTGTATTTCACACACGTGAAAAAATAGTTTGGTTCATACGTGTGAAAATATTTTTTGAGAGAAAAAAGATATATACAACGTAACATTTTTTGTACAATATCTATCTACGAATACATGTACTCGAATATAAGGTGCGTTTGGCACGTGAACTTCTATTTAGTACTTCAGGTATTTTGTGCTATTATAATCAGTTATTTTAGATATAGTATCATTCCAATTATATGCATTGGAGATAGCAGTGATTCAGCACTATTTAAATCCTAATTCCTTATTCGAAGGCCTTAATTTCGGACGAACGAATTTGGATCAAGCATTTCTACCATAGAATGCCGTTTTTGCGCCTGTTTATGGATATTCGAATTTTCGTAAAATAGGTTTAAATTTCATAAAAGATCGATAGATCAGGACATTTTATACCCTAATGCTGGGAAGCTAAACGCATTGACATGGAATGCTATATATATGCATATAAAATAAATTTTCAATCCAAAATGCCAAAAAATAGGAAAGACTCGTAGTTTGTATGTACAATACTTAAGCTATAATATTACTATAAGGGTATGGTGATGGCTTCCTCCAATTTATATTTGCCAAGATATCTTTGGCACCAAAGTAGCGCTTTTTACATGTGTACATTAAAGACGAAATCAAATCACAAAAGTTATGATAAAATACTTATGTGGTTGCGATGCCTTTAACGATTATAAAATGATAAGTATGATCTTTTGTATTAAAGGGGCATATGGACCGTGTTTTCCTTTACTAACGATATTTATGTAACGAATACTTTTTTGCATTATCTACGAAAACATTTATCTTCAAAAAACTATATATTGATGAAATTGTTCAGAAACATTATAAAAAGGTGTAAAAAATAAGACCGATACCGGGTCCTAGTGGGATTCAACCCGCACCCTCAGAATCCGTTCACTTCAATGAAATATTTTCTGCTTTTCATCAATGGGATCAGAAGTACGCATGCGTTTAGCGGTACTTCATGTACATTTCATTCATAAAGATTTTACTACAACTACGTATTTTCCAGCGCCCGCGAAAAGTGTCCCGTGGACAACGTTTTTATAATAATAAAATTAAATATGTTCTTGAGCGTTTAAAGAAACAGAACTTGTGTATCAAGCAATCATTTAATAAATATTTCTGAAAATATACTTTTATTTTTGATTATCTTGTAAGATATAAGCCGTAGATATGCCCCTTTAATGTACAAATGTATTCACCAAATAAAATGGACTTTACCAAGTGATGAAATTTTGAGAAACGACAGGACCCGAAGCATAGAAAAGCATTAAACACCGATTTTTTTTTTCACTTATAATGATTATTGCGACGTTAACATATCCCAATTGAGCTAAAGCTATTTTCGCACTGTCGATTGGCCCAACTTGACCGATCTTAGCATTATTTCTGAGATTTCATGCTAAGGCCTATGCTAACCTAAGTTCCCATCGTAAATGAGTGTGGTATTTCTCTCGGGTAATATAAGCTTAGATATGATGTGATGCGTGTCCTTTTTGATAGGCTGAAATGCTCGCTCTCAATTGCATTATGTTCACGGTTTGACAACAACAGGTGCCACGATCTGAGCTCTATTTCAGATACGATTACATAGGTCCGTTGAGAGTGTTTTGAATGAGTCCTCGATTGGGTCTTGATCCTACACGATCATCACGATCGTGTTTTCCGAATTAGTGCGTTTTTGTACAAGTTTATTCGTTACCTTACGATTATCAAGAATTAATGCACTCCGTTACGACACGATACAATTGTGGTTGCGTTACACTTTATCATTAAGTCGATGGTATCCACAGTAATGTCCGATTCCTGTTAGAATAAACCTATGTTGTTGAGTGAACACCAATTATCATAGACTGATGAAATATGCTACTGAAATCCGCTCCCAAACATAAAGGACCGTTATAATCGTTCAAATAATCACTGTTTTATGAAACAATGTTTAATCATAGTTGTACAGTATTCGGGCAATATATGACCCTCGATCGCCATGACTAAATCCCGATCAACACCACGTTTTTAATCTTTGAATAATCCGTGATAGATAAACGTTTGCCATACATTATGGTACTAGTAATGTTCTATTCGTTAGAAATATGCCAGTTCCTTATTCTGTTTCAGATTTTTCTTATTCAGTCGCGAAAAAGGAACTGTGTTTTAAAGAAATAAAAAAAACACTATGGCTTCCGATTACTATTTGTAATATTGTAAGTAATTGCACAATGATTATCAAAATTAAATTGTAGACTTGAATCATTTCAATTTATTTTGAGGTAAGAAAACGCAAGTTCCTTATTCGGTTTATCCTCGTTTTAAATATGTTTTAAGTAAAAAAAAAAGCCAGTTCCTTATTGAATTTGAATAAGGAAAAAGGAACTGGTTCCTTGTTCCTGATTCGGCCTCGAAAAAGGAACTGGGTTTTAAATTACTGAACTAAGTAGAAATGTTTTGTAATACATCATTAATTATTCTACATGTATATACAACGATTTAAATATGCATATGGCCCAATTTGGTTCATTTTAAATATGTTTTAAGTTTAAAAAAAAAAAGCCAGTTCCTTATTCAATTTGAATAAGGAATAAAGAACTGGTTCTTTGTTCCTGATTCGGCCGCGAAAACGGAACCGGGTTTTCAATTACTGAAGTAAGTAGAAATGTGTTGTAATATATAATTTATTATTCTACATGTATACACAACGATTTTCATATGTATGTGGCCCAATTTGGTTCATTTTAAATATGTTTTAATGTAAAAAAAGCCAGTTCCTTATTCAGTTTGAATCAGGAACAAGGAACTGGTTCCTTGTTCCTGATTCGGCCGCGAAAAAGGAACTGGGTTTTCAATGACTGAAGTTAATAGAAATGTTTTGTAATATATAATTTATTATTCTACATGTCTACACAACGATTTTCATATGTATGTGGCCCAATTTGGTTCATTTTAAATATGTTTTAATGTAAAAAAAAAAAGCCTGTTTCTTATTCAGTTTGAATCAGGAACAAGGAACTGGTTCCTTGTTCCTGTTTCGGCCGCGAAAAAGGAACTGGGTTTTCAATGACTGAAGTTAATAGAAATGTTTTGTAATATATAATTTATTATTCTACATGTCTACACAACGATTTTCATATGTATGTGGCCCAATTTGGTTCATTTTAAATATGTTTTAATGTAAAAAAAGCCAGTTCCTTATTCAGTTTGAATCAGGAACAAGGAACTGGTTCCTTGTTCCTGATTCGGCCGCGAAAAAGGAACTGGGTTTTCAATGACTGAAGTTAATAGAAATGTTTTGTAATATATAATTTATTATTCTACATGTCTACACAACGATTTTCATATGTATGTGGCCCAATTTGGTTCATTTTAAATATGTTTTAATGTAAAAAAAAAAGCCAGTTCCTTATTCAGTTTGAATCAGGAACAAGGAACTGGTTCCTTGTTCCTGATTCGGCCGCGAAAAAGGAACTGGGTTTTCAATGACTGAAGTTAATACAAATGTTTTGTAATATATAATTTATTATTCTACATGTCTACACAACGATTTTCATATGTATGTGGCCCAATTTGGTTCATTTTAAATATGTTTTAATGTAAAAAAAAGCCAGTTCCTTATTCAGTTTGAATCAGGAACAAGGAACTGGTTCCTTGTTCCTGATTCGGCCGCGAAAAAGGAACTGGGTTTTCAATGACTGAAGTTAATAGAAATGTTTTGTAATATATAATTTATTATTCTACATGTCTACACAACGATTTTCATATGTATGTGGCCCAATTTGGTTCATTTTAAATATGTTTTAATGTAAAAAAAAGCCAGTTCCTTATTCAGTTTGAATCAGGAACAAGGAACTGGTTCCTTGTTCCTGATTCGGCCGCGAAAAAGGAACTGGGTTTTCAATGACTGAAGTTAATACAAATGTTTTGTAATATATAATTTATTATTCTACATGTCTACACAACGATTTTCATATGTATGTGGCCCAATTTGGTTCATTTTAAATATGTTTTAATGTAAAAAAAAGCCTGTTCCTTATTCAGTTTGAATCAGGAACAAGGAACTGGTTCCTTGTTCCTGATTCGGCCGCGAAAAAGGAACTGGGTTTTCAATGACTGAAGTTAATATAAATGTTTTGTAATATATAATTTATTATTCTACATGTCTACACAACGATTTTCATATGTGTGTGGCCCAATTTGGTTCATTTTAAATATGTTTTAATGTAAAAAAAAGCCAGTTCCTTATTCAGTTTGAATCAGGAACAAGGAACTGGTTCCTTGTTCCTGATTCGGCCGCGAAAAAGGAACTGGGTTTTCAATTACTGAAGTAAATAGAAATGTTTTGTAATATATAATTTATTATTCTACATGTATACACAACGATTTTCATATGTATGTGGCCCAATTTGGTTCATTTTAAATATGTTTTAATGTAAAAAAGCCAGTTCCTTATTCAGTTTGAATCAGGAACAAGGAACTGGTTCCTTGTTCCTGATTCGGCAGCAAAAAGGAACTGGGTTTTCAATTATTGTTGTAAGCTGAAATGTGTTACAATGACTATTTTATAATTATTTATATATTTACAATGACTTTCATATGTATGTGGCCCTCTTTGGTTCATTATAGACATTTTTTAAGTTAAAAAATGCCAGTTCCTTATTCAATTTGAATAAGGAATAAGGAACTGGTTCCTTGTTCCTGATTCGGCCGCCAAAAAGGAACTGGGCTTTCAATGACTGAAGTTAATATAAATGTTTTGTAATATATAATTTATTATTCTACATGTCTACACAACGATTTTCATATGTGTGTGGCCCAATTTGGTTCATTTTAAATGTTTTAATGTAAAAAATCCAGTTCCTTATTCAGTTTGAATCAGGAACAAGGAACTGGTTCCTTGTTCCTGATTCGGCAGCAAAAAGGAACTGGGTTTTCAATTATTGTTGTAAGCTGAAATGTGTTACAATGACTATTTTATAATTATTAATATATTTACAATGACTTTCATATGTATGTGGCCCTCTTTGGTTCATTATAGATATTTTTTAAGTTAAAAAATGCCAGTTCCTTATTCAATTTGAATAAGGAATAAGGAACTGGTTCCTTGTTCCTGATTCGGACGCCAAAAAGGAAATGGGTTTTCAATTACTGTACTAAGCTGAAATGTGTTACAATGACTATTTTATAATTATTTATATATTTACAATGACTTTCATATGTATGTGGCCCTCTTTGGTTCATTATAAATATTGTTTTAAGTTAAAAAAAAATGCCAGTTCCTTATTCGGTTTTGAATAAGGAATAAGGAACTGGTTCCTTGTTCCTGATTCGGCCGCGAAAAAGGAACTGGGTTTTCAATTACTAAACTAAGCTGAAATTTGTTATAACAAATATTTTATCATTCTCAATATATATACAATGATTTTTCATATGTATGTTGCCACTTTGGTTCACTATAAATGTACTTTAATTTAGAAAATGCCAGTTCCTCATTCGGTTTGTATAAGGAATAAGGAACTGGTTCCTTATTCCTTATTCGTGAATTATATAATGAATTATTTTATATTTGGCTTTGTTTTTATATACTCAACAATTGTGTGTATTTTCTTTATTAAATAGTTTGTATCAAATATATTTAGTTTGAATAAGGAATAAGGAACTGTTCCTTGTTCCTTGTTCGAATACGGAACAAGGAATAAGGAACAAGGAACCAACTTACTCTCCATTAAAATGGTCAATGCGTGAAATTGGCAACTTTATTGACGTGTGTGGGCATTATTGAAGATTGATGCGATATATTGAGGAAAATCAGAAATCGCATATATTTATTGAGAGTCTGTCAATAATATGGCTAAGTGTCATTATATATCAATAATATGGTGCATTATGGGTAAAAAATACCTTAAGTGTGGCTATCAACAGATGCATTTTTAAGTAATTTTCTTTAATTAATGTATTATCATCTGCAGTCGTTATTTTAAACTCTCCCTGCTTCATGAGAACAAGTCTTTAACGGTACTTGGATTTTACATATAGTGTTTTTAACATACATGTATTAAACGGCAATTTAGCATTTCCTTATTTCAAAGGCCAATTCTACATCCAGTATATCTATTTTCTTGTTTATCCCTTCAATGACACCGCAGAAACATTAAACTAGAATAGAGTCCGTCCTTGCCATACCAGGATCAAATCATAAATGGAACAAATATTGAGTAAAAATAATTGAACAGTGTGTGACTCAAAATAAATGTCAATTTTATTGAAATCATAAAATTGGCCATAAAATTGAAAGTGTAAGGGCCCCGTAAAGCAGTGGTATATCCTTCTTTCCGTTGGAGATAATGGCGTATCGAGGCTTGCACCTCTGTCTTTTCTTTGAGATTGTTCATCTAGCGAGTTTCGACAATCAGGTGCCGGTTACCTTTCAATAAAATGGTCAAAAATATGGCCAATGCACGCTTAAAGGGACCTGTAAACAGATTGACGAATTGACCATTTTTCAAATTTTTGTTACCGATTCCAAAAATAAAAGAACAGTGTATACAAGGGAGAAAAATAACACTACGGACCTAGAAATATACTGTAAAAACCGTTTCGTTTATGAATAATCATCAGTTGAAATTGATAAAATTATAAAGCATGTGTAACGCTAAACGATGGAATAATTTGGAGTGTTTCTGTTGTTTGCGTTGAAACTCACGAGGAGAACTTACATAAAGCAAAAAATGCAGATTTAAATATAGAAGTCGAAATGGCCTGGTGGTTAAGGTGATAACATTTTAATCCGGAGGTCCCAGGTTCGAACCCCGGTGGGACCGATTTTTTTGTTCTAAGTACTTTTCTTGTTAGTATACTTTTTAGTTCCGATGCTTATATCTGTCAAATCTGTCATTTAATTGCATACTTCAAATAAAGTTAAAAACTGTGAACAAGTCCCTTTAAATTGAAGGTTGGTGTAATATATTGAGAAATACAGTCATGCATGTCAATAATTTGGCCAGTTGGCAGTATATATCAAGACATGCAATAGTGGTGCAATATTGAATTTCTAAAGCAGCCCATACACGTACAATATTATGGTCAATGTTTTGGATTCAATAAAATAGACATTCATTTTTTGCCACAAACTGTTCGATTTGTTTACTCAATATTTTGTTTCATTTGTGGTTTGAACGCTGGTCTAGCAAGGATGGATCCTTGAAGGTTTTAACAGAAAATTAGAAACACTGAGTGGAGAATTGCAGCTGAAATAAACGAATGATTAAATATCATTCAATGTGTTCAAAACATTGTATTAAAATCCAAGTACTTTTAAAACTTGTTATCAAGTAGCATGGGTAGATTAAAACAACGACTTCAGATGATAAACACAATAAATGTAAAAGAAAAGTACTTTAATGTATGAGTTAATAGCCGTACCCAAAAGGTTTTTTATCCCGCCAAAATATATATTGCACCATATTATTGATATGTAACGACACTTAGCCATGTTATTGACAGTCTCTCAATAAATATCTGCGATTTCTGAGTTTTCTAAATATTGCATCCATCTTTAATATAGCCCACACACTTCAATATAATTGTCAATTTCATGCATATAACATATTATTGACCATTTAATTGAACGTGTATGGGCCCCTTAATTGAACGTGTATGGGCCCCTTAATTGAACGTGTATGGGTCCCTTAATTGAACGTGTATGGGCTCCTTAATTGAACGTGTATGGGCCCCTTAATTGAACGTGTATGGGCCCCTTCATTGAACGTGTATGGGCCCCTTAATTGAACGTGTATGGGCCCCTTAATTGAACGCGTATGGGCCCCTTAAGATAAAAAAAATCCTTACAGTGGGGAACAAAACTGGGGATCTAAACTGATGAGCCTTTTCGTTTGCATTAAATGTGTTAAAATCGGCAGTAGAAGATTTAAACTACTCCCGCTTCCAACAGGTTTTGTAAAGCAATATAAGTTTTAATACAATGTTGTAAACAATATTAAATGGCAAAGTATTCCCTTACTTCAACAGCCAATTCTTCACCCAATACTTTTATTTTGTTATTTATGCCTTTCGATGCCAAGCAGAGAAACATAAAATTACAACAGGACCAATACTTGCCAGACCAGCGTTCAAAACTCAAATAAAACAAAATATTGATCAAAATAGTAACAGTTTGTGGCAAATAGCCGATGAGAAGTAAAGACAGGTGATAGTGTAACCCGTCCATTTTAACGTTTCAATTCTAGCTTTCCAGACATCATGGACAGATGGTTTCTGGCGATACTGATGTTAGCGACCACGTTTCTCGTCGCCATTGACAACGCAGAAGGGTTTAAACTATGTCATCATTATGACGGGCATTGCCAGGACGCACCGATAATCAAGGCGCGAGGCGTCCCCACGTGCTCCATGCTGAGGGCCGGATACACGTGCCGGGACATACAAGGCTTATGTCGGTGCGTCCCAGCAGCCAGCGGACGTTGGTTCATGTCCCCCGGGGGTGAGCAGCCAATCGATGAGGAGTAGATGGTAAAGGGCACACGCGGAGCCGAAGCAAACATTTAAATAACGTACACGGGGGATGTGGCGAAGTTGATATGGAATACATTAAATATAAATGCTGCAACATAAACGGAGATACGGTAAACATTGAAAATCATGTGTAACAATGCAATATTCACATTGTAACAAATTCTACAGGAGATATGATGTCGACTGGAGAGACATGAATTTTAAAATCTCGACGAGAACGATAATTTTACAGCAAAAAGTGACGGCGTCTTTATATGGAACCTTTGTTATCAGTTCGTTCGGTTCTCAATTTGGTTGCACTTTCCCTGACATATTTGTGTCAGTTAAAATGTATTATAATTAATTAATTATACTTATTTGATACACCGGGTAGACTTCTTTGCAATAAAATATCTAAAATTATAAATATATAAATATATTTGTATGGATCTTTACTTTTGTTTCTTAGACATATATTGCAGTTATGAACATCAATATAGATCTAGTTGAACAAATTTAGAACATTGTTGCATCTCATATTTTATTTTGTTAAAATAATGTATCATTCCCTGGAATTGGCGGCATATTTGATCAGGTCCAAGACCCGTAAGCGTGCAAAGTATATACATGTATACCGCTAGTCTATGGGCAAAACAAAAACAAATGAGGTATGTGCTCAAAGTGTCGTCCCGGATCAGCCTGTGCAGTCCGCACATGCGAATCCAGGATGTCACTTTCCGCCTACAGTGGATTTACGTTTAGAAGAGACTTCCTTGAAACAGAAAATACCATAAAAGCATCAAGTGTCGTCCTGGATTAGACTGTGCGGACTGCACAGGCTTATCCAGGACGTCATTTTACGCATATGCATTTAGCCCGGGTTTCCCACGATATGCCTCAAATTAAATTGACGTCATCAACGTAAATGACATTGACTTTGTCCATTACTTGGTACTGTAAAGAAACTTTGACGTCTGCTGATTCCAAAGTTGTGAATATGGGGTGTTTATGTTGGTTTGTTACAATTTTATAAAATTTTAAAATGGTAATATATTATTATGGATCACCGTGTACATGACATCGCCGTCAAACATTCATGCCCTTCCACTCTGACTGGCTAAACACCGTGATCGCCAATAAAATGTCGTCGATCGGTCATTATTTTCAAAAAAAAAATAAGTGTATTCAGAATTGAAATATTTTGTAAGCGGATACGGATTGCGGACATATAAAACGGTCCAACTGATTTCAACTTGTTCGGTTGTTTTTTGCGGATGCAGATTTGCGGAATGCGGGCATAGGAAAAGCGGTCTAACCCGTTATTACTGATTTACTGTAATCGGCGAGTCTTAGGTCGCGTTATTTGGGCGCCCTAGACTATTTCGGCTACTTGTCCAATGTTTTATCTACGACGGCCATTTCGTTCAACTTGCTGAGTGAGATATCATGTCGTCCGCATCCGCATAAAATCGAGCTTGATTTTGCGGATGCGCCTTGCGGATACGGACTGCGGACATATGGAAACGGTTTAACTGTTTTCAACTGTTCGATTGTTTTGCAGATGCTCATTTGCGCAACGCGCATGCGGATACGGACGCTTATATATGGGTCCGCATCCGTATCCACATGAATAACAATACGGACGCGCTTTTGATGTATCCTTATTTAAATTATTTTTAATAGTGTTGTTCTTATATCAAGAGTAAAAATGTCTACGTAAGAATTGTTTTAACATTTTAATATTGTTGACTGTGAATATTTATGCAAATGCGCAAACATTATTTGTCTCCACCATTTATATCTACGGTTCCATCCATGATTCTGAAAATGTTACTAGTTGATTTATTATATCGAGTTATTATTCTCAGGTAGTCTTGTATATATATATTCCGTTATTAGGGCATTCCTGGACATTTTCTGCTACGTTTGCAACGTTCTATGTCTAAAAAGCCTTTGGATTAAATTGCTGAGTGAGGCACAATGCGAATGCTCTTTGCGGATACGGACAACGGACGTATGGAAACGGTTCAACTGTTTTCAACTTGTTCGATTGCTTTACGGATGCGGATTTGCGCAATACGGATGCAGACATACGGAAAGGTGGAAATGGCATCGAGGAGCAAGAACAACAAATACAATGGTCGTCTATTATGACGTTTTATTAAACATTGAGATATGAATTGTGGGTATGTGAAATTTAGTTCTAAGTATATGTCAAACACTATCTGTATGAGGTATTATGTAAATCAAAAAGAAAGAATTTACTTATTGACAATACAATACAAAACAAACTTGAGGTAATATTTGAACGTGAAATACGTCAAAAATAGAGCTATGTACAATTAGAAAGAAGCAAAATAAAATTCGTCAGCAGCAATAGGCCCTGTTCCGTTGTAGAAAATGGTTACAGTGGTTACTGGTATGTATAAGAAATTAATTCACTAAAATGTATTTTCCACTGTAAACAGGAATTTACTAAGATGTAGAAAAAAGGTACACAATTTGTTATTCGGAAAGTGTATGATCTGAAAGTATAAGCATGGCCCTTATCAGTATCCAGTTATCAGTATTTATACCGTATAAAGGCGCCATTTGCCACGTTCACTCTGTCAACTTTATTATCATTATAAACGATCAATTGACTTGCAATGAGCAAAAGCTTACTATGGCAGAAACTTTGTAAAACGTACATGCTAAAAGTGCGAATTCAAAAGATGATCGAAGACGTCAAATTAATGATGTCATGACTGATTACCAGTGGATACCAAATTCTACAACGGCACATTTTCTACGAAACCCGCAAGATACATCATAATCATGCGGAAAGTACATTCTATATGTAACTTCAAATGTCAGTAATTTTAAAATTTGTATAAAAATCTTGAGCAGGCTGCGAACATAATAAAATAAAACCTTTTTGTGCTTTTAATCTGTAAATAAATAATGCGTAGAATTTGTGAGGTAACATTTATAAAAGATCAAGTTAAAAAAGATGAAAAATGACGAAAATTTATTTCCACTAAAATATATTTTAAAATACCTTAAAATCCAGAAATCCCCCTAAAGTATTTATGCTAAAAATGAAACAAAAAATATATAAAAAATGACCTAAACAAATTTGCCATTGTATAACATTTATGTGAGAAAGGTCACTGTATTACCCAGCTGGTGGCATTACTCTCTTTAAAAATCTGACAACAAACATGTTCCTGTATGATCCCACACAAGTCCCAATTAACGAGACATATATTCTAAAACTTGTAATATTACAAACCAAACAAAATGTATTTCAGTATTCTTGTAGTCAGAATAAAAGTTCAGAAAAAAGGCTCAGAACCTTCTAAAACAAAATAACTGGCTTTCCCACATGCCTTTTGCCATTTCCCAAATGCCTTTTGCAATTTCCCACATGCCTTTTGCAAACATCTAACACTAAAATGCCCAATTTCTCTACCACATGACGTCAACGTCAACACCTACCATTACTAGTATACGAAGTATTAGAAGATGGTGCAATACTGAAACCAAATCTAAGTTATATTTGTAACCTTAGTTTGAAAAAAATAATTAATATCTTATCATAGTTTGATTTGATCTCTTATCTTCATCTGCTGTCTTAGTTTAATTTGATATGTAGACTTTTTAACTGTTTAAATATCATGCTGCAAATACTGAACATGATTTCAGTCAGCTTGTTAGAGACACTAACGCAAGAAATAATGAACAAGAAAATGATGTTATTTACTTATAGCCTAGCTATAGGCTATTAAGTTTGATGAAACATATATAGTATTTAATCCATCTGGTATGCACAAACATCAAACCATAAATTTCAGAGTAAACAGTCGTCAAAGGTCATGTTGACAAGAAACAACAGTTCAATCAAGATCCAATACGTTTGCATCTCTTACTTCCAAAGGACCAAATGAACATTACATGCCACCAAGCTAAATAATTATTATAATTTTGAATACCCATTGCAAACATAGTATTACTCCTGATGTACGAGGTATCATACTTTGACATTGAGACATCAATAACTGTTTTAACGTAATTTATATAATTATTAATATTGCTGTCATGGACTTTCCTTCCAGTGTTTGAACATGCCAATTTCATCCTAACAGAACTTTTTCTGTGCAAAGGTATATAAGTATACAAACCTGCATTAAGGAGCATGCCAGTCAGTATAAAAATTTATAATACAACAGAAATAAATAAAAATGTATATTATGCATTCACAGTGTTAACCTGGGTTAAGTATTAGTTCTCCCCACCACCCTACCCAGAGCGAGGCTTCAACTGCAGGATTATCTTGACCTTCCATTTTCTTAGTATCTGATCTATAATTTGCCCCAAATTCCTGCCATGGATATATTTTCACCTTCAACTTTCTTAGTCTCCTCTATAATCCGCCCAAAATACCTGCCATGGATATCATTTCGACATTCAACTTTCTAAGTACCTGCTCTATAATTCGCCCCAAATCCCTGCCATGGATATAATTTTGGCACAACAATCATATGGGTATATGTTATAGATGTAACATTAAAAAAAATATTAGATACCTATTTTTTCTATTTTTATTTTTGAACTAAAATCTTTACTTTTTTAATACCAATAATGACTTAGAATAGTCTTAAAACCAAAATGGTGGCACTGGATATTATTCCAAATATTATAAGCCCACATGACTGAATTATTAATTTAATATTCAAATAGACATCTTGCAGACGTCTGAGAATGGAATTTCTGGAATGAAAATTCATTTTTGTGCTCGCACCAACTTGCAACAATGCCCGGAATTAAAGGCAATTAAAGTTATTATAATATGTACTCATTATAAAGAAAGTGTTTTGAACTTAAGGATTTGCCATTCATAACACAATTTAACAAGACTTGTTTGTAAAACAAATATGCCCACTCTTGGCTACAAGCAATCTTTAAAATATCAAGTTTGGTGATGATCGGATGAAAACTGTTCAACATAGAGAGTGGAAATGGCCAATTTCAGATAAATCCAGGGCCATAACTATGCAGTGCCTGGGACAATTTTGATCATTGGACTTGGTTAAGATAATATGCTCTCAAACATTTATATCAAGTTGGGTTTGGTGAAGATTGGTTGAAAACTGTTGGACTTGCAGAGAGCTGAAAAAAAATGGTTAAAAAGGCCAATTGTAGATAATATAAGGGCCATAACTCTGAATTTCCAGGGGCAATCAATACCAATAATGGCACTAAATAGAGAATAGGTTATAATTTATAAATTCACCATAAATGTTTTAGTAATGTGTTGGTGTTTTTTAGGATAAAGGACCAATCTTGAAAATGAATACAAATTGTTCCAAAAGGAAACCACAAACACGATACCATACTTTACATATCACACTCAACACTTCAAGGAATACAACATGAAGAGACACCTTGGTACCCAGCAAACCCCCAAGTATATTTTCTTGAGTCTAAGTCTATTTTCTTATTCTCAAGACTAAGAATCGGTTGGCAAATATGGGCCTTCTTGATCAGACAGTTAGCTTTTCATTTGGGGTGAATGGGTGGGTGGGGGTTGAATACTCTTTCCCAGTTAGATCTGCAACTCATCATGCGCAAACCAATACACAAGCACTGTCAGGATGTGGCTATATTAAAGTATAGTATATAAAACATTCAGGCTAAAAAATGCTTGCAGCAAACAAAAAAACAACTGTGTAGTAAAGTGTAAAACTCCTGTTAACGGAAAAACGAGAGAAAAAAAACATGAAAATCAGAGTCTCCATCAACATTTGATGTTGTTATTATACAAAAAATGTAACCGGTATGAAATTAAGCCTTTTGTACAAATATTACGCCTCTAGAAATATCCACCTGTTTTTTGCACCTTCAAAAGGTTGTCATAGTTAACAAGCGCAATCTATGATTGCTTATGATGTCTTTATTCTCTCCTAGTTCATTATTTTAGCTCCTTTTGCAGTTTGTTTGAAGACTATAAAATGTACCTTTCTGACCTTATATTTAAACAGATTAACTGCACTAAATTTATACACATCTACAGCTATTGTAAGTAAAATATATTCACAGAGCGGTGTATTTCTTTTCTCCTTTTAAGTTCAGAAAAAATACCTGATATTTTTATTTTTAAAAGTGGTATTTCACCTGATAATATTCTACAAGATACACATAAAAGTCCTCCTGAAAAATGACACAAAATAGTACTCCTGATGCTCTACCTGATAATTCTTAAACAACATTTTAAGAGGTATGGAAAAATTGACATCATTAATAAATGTATACAATAATAGAATACCGGTAATTTCCCCTAAGCAATGCAGGATGTCCAAAAATCATGCTTGGAAAGTATAAACATTTTAATATTTATACAGGCTTGTAGATTTTGCACAAACTAAACAAGATAAAAAAATTACAAATAAAATCATGTTACATTATACATAAATTGGACTCCAATCATGAATTAAAAACAAATGTTAATTTTTTTCCAATACAATTAATTAAGTTAATAAAAACTAGAGTTTTTACAATTGCTGTTCTTACTTTAAAAACATAACTTATACTTAACATTGGGCCCAGCCTTATGACTTCAAAGGTTAAATACAGCTGAAAAACATTTCAACATTTTAATGAAGACAAATCGGTTGACCTCAAGCAAAACACCTTTCCCAAAATAGACTGACCATGTGAAATTAAATCATTAATGTGAAACACTGAATGGGATAAAAAGTACCATTATATGGGATAAACTATTTCTTTTAGCTGGGATAAAAATCACCATTATATTGGAAAAAATATATTAGCTTTAAAGTTTGTTCAATTTCTACAAAGCAAAACATAATGTTAACAGCAAATGGCAATACAAAGGAACCTCAAGTTGAAAATAGACACAAGAACAAAACAATGATGCAAAAGAATCGTATCTACAGCAAAGATCATGAAACAAGCTATGGCACTGTGCAGTATACCTGATCCCTTCACCCCTAGAAATAAAACAGGGTCAAATCAAAACAGCTGTAAATGTATGAAAGTATGTAAATGTTGTTTTGTTCCAATGAATTTTACAGTGACAAAAAAACAGGAAGTAAATTGTTAACCCAATTATTGAGAATAGTTATTATACAAGAATATATTTTTGTTCTAACATACCATGTGTTATTCCAATTTAACCAAACTTTCATATAATTACAGCTCCCAACAAATCATTATTTTACGAGCATAAATTATAGCGAAGAAATGAAGTTAATACAGCAACAGTGATGCAAATGCTACCACAGTATTGTGTTTAGTTTAAACTCATTTAAGATCAATTGCGTCGAAAGCCTGATGCTTATTGTGACACTTCTGAGTTCACTTCCTGGGCAAAACCATTACATGGTGTATGTTCAGAAAGATCATTCAAACACTCCCAGAGTAGGGACTGAATTCAAAACCTCCCCATTGCGATGTAGGTTTTTTGTTCAGAACGATCAACTGAATGCTCCCTATTTAGCAACTCACAATATCTCAGTCACAAGGCAGACACTATATTCATTACACCATGGTAACCTTTTTGCCAATGTTTTACATTGCAATACACTGACAATTACCAAGGACCCCTCGTTGCCTTATGGGTCAGGGGAAGTCATCTGTACTCATACTGCAACAAGTAGTCTCCCTTCGTTAATCTACATAATATATGCTCGTAAAATAACTCATACATAGAAGACATCACGTAGCAAACAAGTTTTTTATTGGCAACTTTTCTGATGCTACCCAACCCTTGTTGTATTGTCACTTTTATAGATTCCTTCGGATCTAAAATGTTAAATTCGCAGTCAGAAAAGCTGCCCAATTCAAAATCTTGTTGATTTTATGATGACAATAAGCAAACACATACTATCAAATACGTACATTTAACTAACACAAAAATATGTAATAACATTTCCATAAAAATGATTGTGTCATTAACAGTAATACATCCTTAAGTACAAAAATAAGAAAATGAAAACTAACTAACTAAAATATTAAGTATAATTAGTTATAAACAAGACATTTCAAGAATAATTAGCTGGTGCATTTTTACACACGCGTAACACTTTTCATTTATGTTGCTAATAAACATTTCCTCTTTATTTTATCAACTGATTACTTTTCAATGGCTGCAATAAATTTGATAGGAAAATCAAACATTATTTTTGGTGAAATTGAAAACAAATAACCATTGTTCATCTGCATTTTGCTGGTAAACAGTTTAAAGTAATAATCAACAAATGTAATTTCATCATCCATGAGATTATTAGATTGTAAATTAGTCAATACTTATAAAAAAAAGAGACTGTTTCTGTTACTTTGTATTGTATTTTAAATATATAAATGCCTGTATTGGCAACCCACGATTAACGATTGTTTATTCACTAATACATAGTAGTACTATGATACATTATATATATATATTTTATAACAATTTATATGAATTTTAATTTACATCTCTTAGCTCTGAAAAATATAATATTTTTGAACAAGAAATTAGAAATTGACTGTATTTGGAATGAACAAAATGCATTATACAAATCATTATTCTATTGATTACTACCTTTAAATGTATACCAGTAATTTGTGTAATAATTGTATTTTGTGTTTGTATCTATTCAATGAGATGTAATATATATATATCTATATATATATATATATATATATATAACGACATGCTATTTGTTTCATACAAATATTTGAGAAACTGGAAAGTATAAATAATATAGTGAAGGGAAATAACTCCTGAAATGGTCACCCTGAGAAAAAACATTATTCTCTCCCTTTGCAAGGAAAAAATGATGCACAAAACTATAACAAATAAATTATAAGTTTCTTTCTTGAGGTAAATTACAAAACAAAGATGAAATAAAATGTCTTAAGAGCGAACAAACGAATGATAAACTTCAAAAGATGCTTTAATTTGAACATACTACATTTATAATTTACATATAACCTTACATTAAATTATATACTATGAGACTTGAAACATTTAGCTTACAGACTATTTGTACATATAGACTAAATGTTTCAAGTTGCAATGTTATGTGAGGTAGTACGTTTCAATTCTACATCTTTCAAATATTAATGGACACACAAACACACATATAAACATTCATCTGACTATCTAAGAAACTCCGCAAACTTGTATGAAATCCCAGAATTACATTTCCTTAGAAATAGTCATTTTTGCATTTAAAATGTACCATTTTGTTATACCAATGTTATGTTTATAGAATAATACAATTATAAAGATGCAAATCATTTTAAAAATTGTATACTGAGCAAAAATCTTTAGATCAAACATACCTTTTTGTACCTATGAATTTGCCAATCATTAAAAAAAATTATAATGAGCCGAAAAAACCATCCACACTAATCACTTTAATGTCAGCTATATTACACATAATTATTTTGATATCAAATGCGTTTTTTGCAAATAATAATATTGTACATGCATATTTTGCGACTTAGCAAACCTTATGCAAAACTGAGTCAAATTTGTAATTGTGAAATCAGGGGTCATATTTCAGAAACATCTTATCCTTAACGTTAAATTCATCATTTTTCTTTAGCATTTTATTCCATGTGTACATGAAATTCTGGTTAGTGTTCACTAATTATCAACTTATAATTAACTACTATTGACTTAACTGTTATTGTATCCGCTAATTAATATGTAGTTTCAAAAATGTCAACTTACCAAACTTATCAAAACTTAAGGGGAAAATATTTTAAGTTAAACTTGAGAGGTTTCTCGAATATGGCTCCAGACCATTAACTAATGAGAGAAACTGGCTTATATCAAATTGCAACAGAAATAGGTATATACATGAAATAATTATGTCCAAATTGATGGTGGCATCATGAGAGTTTATTATTGAGGTACAAGCAGAAATGTCCAACCTATCAACATAGAAATGTATGAATTGCATGTGATATTTCCTACAACACATGATGTTGAACAACGGAAACCTGCATATGTTAATACTTAGCTGCCGAAAATAGATAAAATCAGGGCCCATATTCACAAAGCACGTTAACAAAAACTAAAAAACAAAACAAAACCAAAGTAAATTATATCACTAAAGTTTCTTGTGGTCAACTCTTGTTGAAATTACTTTTGAACCGTGTTATTTCAACTAAGTGTAAACATCGATTCTGTCTCTTAAAACCATCTTGTGAAAGAGAAAACATATAAAATTGATTTAAATAGTACATAAAACGACATCTTAAGTTAAGTCAGCTATTAGAACCTTTATGAACACAGGCCCAAAGAATGTATCATGCATAAGGAGCTAATACCATCAAAACTGAGTGCTATTGTAAGACAAACAACTAAGGATTGAAATGAAACCTTTGTAATTTGTAACTAGAAATTGTGTAATTTTAATTGTAACTTGGTCTTAGATGCAGCCATGAAATATGTTTTACTTATTTAAAATTCAAGACTTCAACAAGCTTCTTGGCATATTTTAGCAACATTTGAAGCAACATTGTTTTCCAGTTTTATGCAACAATACATAGATTATTTTTAGTTTTGTTAAAAGGAATCTATTACCAAATTGTGTACATACATAATGGTACAAACTTGTTTACTTATACATCCAATGAGGAAGATAAAATTTAGATTACTTTTGCTTACACAGTATTTGAAATTAACACATTTTCTTGAAAAATAATGAGGCGTATTGACTACACTGGCTGATCTGGGATGACATTTACGCATGTGCATTTAATGATGCCCAGTTTTCCCACGACACACCTCTAATGTACACTGGCACCTTATTTTTATGATTATATGCAAATGGCAGCACATTTGAGTTAAAACAGCACTTAAAACAATAGTCAGGTATATATTAAATTCCTGCTACTCACTTCAGTATGTCCACTTAGCACTTGCTAGCTGGTATACAACCACATTTCAATAAATATTGTCAAATAATAATTTTAAAATGTCTGTTATAAACAATATGTATGGCTTCATAACTGTTGAACTTTTGTAAAAAAATGTTTTAAATATTTTGCCCTTCTAAACAATTTCATAAAGTCAATCTGACTGTTTGTAACTCATCAAGCCTATTAATAAAAGCACAAATTTGTGTAATGTTGGTCACATAATATGACTGGGCAAATGCATGTTAAAACATTCCTTGAGATTTATGTTACATCTGTTAAAATGACATGGACAAGATGACATCTGGATGCCAGTGAAGTCAGAATATGTATATAACCCTTCTCGAAAAAGTGTATTTAATATACGCATTTAATGCGTATTAAACGCTGCGGTATTGTTTTCTGGATTAAATGCGCATTAAATACAATTTTTGTACACTAAGTGTATTTTTTCTGTACTTTTTCTGCATTTTTTACAAAAAAGTGTATTAATGGACTAGAAAATACACTTGAAATACACTTAAAATACACTTACAAGTATTTTTTGAAGATAAAGTGTATTTTTCAAGGAGAAAAACACGCTTTATATGCACTTAAGTGTGTTAATGCAGGAAAAATGCAGAAAAATACACTTTATTTCTGTATAAGTGTATTTTTTCTGCATTTTCAAGTGTATTCAATGCGTATTAAATGCAGAAAAAATACAGTGCAAATACTGCCACGTTTAATATGCATTAAATGCGCATTAAATACACTTTTTTGAGAAGTAAAATTTGCGAAAATGTAGACATTTTACATGCCATAAAAAACTACAGAACATTTTCTTCAAATATATCAAGTTAAAACATTTTCAAGAAATAGTAACAGCGTAATAGCACTAAACACAATGTAACACATCTATTAAACCACGATTTTATGTATACTATTGAAAATATGAAGAAAAATATATATATGGCAACAAGTTTGGTTCAATGAATGTTAAGAACAACGCAGATGAGAATCCATGACTACTATAACAAAAGTTACACGCATAATAAGAACATACACTTAATGAATAACCCTGATTATCTACTGTACAACATACATACAAAATTATATCAATTTTATTAAGCTTCAAAAAGCTGAGGTAATGTTTTCCTCAGAAATGAGCATGAAACAACTTATGAAAAAGTTGAAATCCTTAGTTACATAAATATTGACAAAACACAATAGAATCCATTCGGTGAAATTCAAGCAATACGGAATACAGTTTACAAAGAATCAAACTCCACTAATTACACCATTCTTTCATTCAATGATAACATATAATACATACAAACACATTATATTTGTCCCTGAATCATTGACGTTTGTAAAAACATTTAACAATAAACATAATATTCACTGTGGGAAATCTGTTCTTAAATTTCACCAACAAATCACCGTAACCTCAGAAAATGTTTTCAACAAGCAAGATTAAACCTAAACCAGTGAAACTGAATGAAATCTAAACTTATTTGTTATTTGGTGACACAAATTTTTTGGCACTTGATGAATTTAATTTTCGCAAAAGTTACTAGTATTTTAAAATGTTGCATGGATAGGTCATTGTCTCAGATCAACACTGTTGTAACTACTATTAAATATATAAGGATGTATCATAGTCTTGCGTTGAACTCTCGAGAGTTGACTTGTTCACTAAATATAAAAACTGGACACTGGCTTTTTTTCAGTCTTCCTTTAGTATATGAGCCTCGTCAGTTTGGCTGAAGTGCTGAAAAATCCCGTCAGCACCTCTGACAAACACTTCAGTTTTTCATCGTAAATGTTCGGAGAGATGAAGGGCGAAGTAGACCCGGTCATGACAGTCTTCCCCGCACACCATACAAACGAACGGTCTGGTATCGTCATTAATGTGCAGCTTGGAGTGAATCCGGTACATCGCATACTCAGAGAAGTAGCACTCGCAATGGAAACATTTGAACATGCGGCCGGTGCTGATCAGCGAGGAGATGGTTTCCAGAGAGTAGTCCTTGATGGAGGACACTGAAAGAGCGGGGGAAGATGACTCTCTCTGGGACGGAGACGACACATAGTATGACACAACCGCCATTGTAGACGGTGAGGTTGGCAGCTGTTGTAGAGAAGTGGGCGTACATGACGGAGAGTTCGATCTTCTGCCTGAGGCATCTTCAGATTTTGTCGACATCTTGCCCGTTGACATCGTTTTAATCAGCATGTTTTGTTGCTGGGGAGGTGGGCAGCATAGGTTCACCTGCACTGCCACATTCGATGTTGCTGCGCCAGCCTGTGGGGGCATGTCTGGAGCGTGAATCATTCTTCGATTGTCAGAACCACTGAGTGACCGAGAGCGTGAGCGGGACCTCTCAGCCGATATATTGCTGAAGCTTGATTGGTCGCTTTGATCGTTGGAACCCTTGTTCAAACTGAGATTTAAGGCATCTAACTGTTGTGGCTGAAGCTGACTAGGTGCGGCATAGATTGAAGTCTGAGGTAAATGTTGTGTGAAATACGAGGTAGATGTCAGACCTGGGTACAGGCCCAGATGAGGTACATGTCCAAGGCTAGCATAAAGAGGGTACAGGCTGGAGTGGGATGGAGTGGACGGCAGAGTTTTAGCGAGGTAGTTAGATTCCACATTTTCCATCACACTGGAGCCAGCACCTACACCCGTAGAGCTATTGTTTCTAGAGGTAGAATGCGTATCCAGTTTGCTGATCCGTGAGTTACCGGCTCCAGCGCTGGAGCTGCCTGTCTTGTTGTAGTTCGGTTTTACAAACAGGTCCCACACCGAGTCCGCGATGATGCCATGGCGACGGGCATGTCGTCTCAATGTTGAACCCCTGGTGAACTTGGCACTGCAGATCTTACACTGGAACGGTTTGATACCTGTATGAAGCTTTATATGAGATTTCATATTATTCTTATAGCCAAACCGTTTCGCACATATCGGACAAGAGTAGGGTTTCTGAGCTTCGTGAGATTTGAGGTGGTATCTAAGATAACCTTTCGGAAAATCTCTGCCACATTCTTGACACATTTCCATCTCCTGTACATTCGAGACGCTCACTGACTGGTTATCAGCGGTAACCATGTCTTGGTCACTTTGCTCCTCCAGTTTTTCGCTCCCTGATTCAGTTTTTGAGGCCCCAAAATTGTGAGGTGTGTCGGGCATGTAGAGGAGAGACTCACGCTCCAGTCTCGGCAGATTGTGTGAATACAGATGTGTCTTAAGATCTTTTTGTGTCAACGAAGCCTTCCCACAATGTCTGCATAGCCAAGGGCCTTCCTGATGCCAGCGGCGCATGTGCAGCTTCAGACTGTACTTTCTTGTGAACGAGGACCCACAGACCGCACATATATGTGTGACCTCTTCTGACCCGTTGTGTGTTTTCTCATGCTCCACTCGCTGTGCTGCTTTTGCAAACTTTTGATCACAAAATTTGCAGCTGTATGGCTTGAACTTTGTGTGAAGTTGCTCGTGAAGATGAAGTTTCCCTGAACTCTCGAAGCCTTTCCCACAAATACCACATTTGTGGTTGTTGTACACTTTCCCATCGCGTTTTTCCGATGTAACAGATTCTGACTCGCCTTGTGCACTGCCGATGTATGACAACTGATCTGTCTTGTCGTCCTGCCCATTAGCGGTGGTAAATGAAGCAGAACCAGGTCTCTGGTCATCATCCTCATCCACTTCTGGCTCCTCCTCAGATTCTGCTTCCATGTGATCAACTTTGTAGCGATCTATGGCTGACAACGATGACAATGACATATTTTCTCTTTCTTGAATTCTTGATCCATACGCGCCACTCAGATAACTTTCTTTTATTCCTGATGCCACATTCTCATTTCTCTTGATGCTATTGAGGGGTGATTTTGATACCGACAGATTCATCACAGATTCACGGTATCCTGGTGACATACTGACACCCGATTCAAGTTTCTGCCTTTTCAAACTGACTTCCAAATCGCTGCTCTCCGACAGCGCATGCTTTGAGGTATTCGAAGTCATATTGGCCAGCGCCTCCAGCTCATGATGCTCTTGTTTGACAATGACGCTGGTTTGATACCCGCCTAATACACCACTCTCCCCACCAGACCGTCTGTCTATAGATTTATTCAACACTGAGGTAGATACTTCCTGAGGCTCATTTGATCTCTTTGTCCCTGAAATGGTAGGTCCAAGAGGCTGCCCTTGACCTTTGTATGAATGTGTAACACTGTCACCCGCATTCCTTGCACCAGACTGAGAGGTTGTGTTTGCAGATCCTGAGGTTTCGTCACCCATGTAACTTGAAACTGCTGCTCGAAGAAGTGGACAACGTTTTTCGTGATAGCGTCGCGTTGTCGAGCGTGTGAATACCTTTCCACAGTAGCTGCAGGTGCGAGATTTACGTGGATACCCGTTTGAAGTGAATTGATAAACATCGCCATGGTAATTGTAGTTCGGCATCGATACGCCACTAATGCCATATGGAAATGAATCTTTATGCCGATTGAATACTGGAGCAGGACTTGCGTAGATTTGCGACTTTGAAGTTGAGTCTCCCGTATGTTTGTCCACATGGCGATGAAGCGATGAGATGTTATGGCCGTTACTAAAAGATGCGAGTGGGTTATTTGAAGGTGATAGCGATGTTGTTAACGTTCCTGAGTAAACGGGGCTCGGTAGCGAAAGACCCGTTTTAAATATGGAAGTGGTGAGAGGAGTCTGAGCAAGGCCGTATGCGGCAGCTAGCCCGCTGGCATGCTGGAGGTAGCTGTGCGGGGCGTGGGTGAAACCTTTTCCAGTCAGGTCCATGATTTGCGATGTAAAAAATAACTAATGTACAAACTCTGAGGTAAGCAACTGGAGACCAGCCGTAGAATAAACACCCTTGATAAAGTTTCTGAAAATAGAGGAAAAGTAAACAAATTATTAGCAGTGAAAGAGTGTGTGAAAAAAATAATTATTAGAATGATAATTAGTCATTGCTCTTGGGAATCTGGTTATGCTTATTTATGTGTACTCGATCTTGACAAAGTGCTTGCTCAAAGTTCAAATTAGATCAGATACATGACAGATTGTTTCTAGAAATCAGAACAATGGGATATCAATCTTGACAAAATGCTTGCAAAGTCCAAATTAGATCAGATACATTACCGATTTTTTCGAGACTCCAATATTAAAAGTGCAATTACAAAATTAAATCGCTCATGCCTGACTTTTTAAAAAATACTGCTGACAACCCTAGAACCACTGTGCATAATTATGTAATGCACCTATCAATATTTTCCCCCAGGGGGAAGCGGTGGACTGACCCAGGGGAATTTGACAAATTATTTTTTTTTCGGGTCTCATTCCCCACCCTGGAGGTTAAGCATATTTGTCTAAATCCCCTCAGTGGAAGATGCTATATGTCTATCAAATGGCCTGGGGGCCTGTATTACAGGGATCTAAAATCGGACCAAAGTCGATTACCTCTGATTTAATAAAAAGTTTAGTATACATTGCTAAGGTTAATTCATAACAGAACATATTTGGAGTGTACTTTGACATACCAATAATTATGTACCAGTCTTGTGTCCTTTTATAGTTTAATCAATGCATCATTGTAGAAGCAATTCACATGCACAGTTTATCCATAAATATAAGCTATACTCTTTTTTTAACAGTCATTTCATTAACAGACCTTGCTTTTGCAATGATTTATTTATTCACACAATAAATGTATATAATATTAAACTTCAAAGGATGTGGCTAGCATGTGATATTTACAGAACTTCTTCATTTCTTAGTGATGTGTGTCCTGGGCTGATATTTATACAGAATCTTAGTCGAAAATTAAGAAAAATCTTAAAATTCTCAAATGTAATTATTGGATTTTCTTACAAAGTAATGCATTTCCGGAAGATTTTGACACATAATTTGCAATATAATTCAAAGTGCATTAATATCTAGCATTAGTCATGCAAATGTTCCAAAGCATGGTGTTTTAAACACAAATTCTAATTTTGACTTATGTTCAACTTTAGTTAAGAATGGCTTAAGAATCTTTATAAATATAGGCCCAGGCCCCCAAGACAACAAACTACTTAAGTCTAATCTTAGTCTCAAACTTAAAAATTGACCAATGAAATCGAATTCCGATTTGTAACAATGATTTCTATTGGCTAATATTTAAGTTAAAGACTAAGTTTGCTCAGGATTTTAGTAGGCATGCGGCCTGATCTTCACATACGTGCAACTATGTGTTTCTTTGTAATAACGTTTTTCTTAAACTGGAAGATAAAATGAAATGTTATAAATGAGGCGTGTTGTGGGAAAACCGGACTTAATGCAAGTGCATAAGCCTGTGAAGTGCGACTTTCCGCTTTTATGGTATTTTCTGTTTCAATGAAGTCTCTTCTAAACATAAATCCACTATAGCTGGTAAGTGCTGTGCTGGATTTGCCTGTGTGGACTGCACAGGCTAATCCGGGAAGAAACTTTACGCACATGCATTAAGTCCGGTTTTCCAACGACACGACTCATATCACAATATGTTCAATAGTGTACCCCGTTTTGTAGGGTGTAAACTCAAGGGATGCTTTGGGCTCCAGAAGAAGGCCACAGACTTGAACCCAGCTAAAGATTTAGGAGTGCTGGACCCACAACCATGAACATGTCTAATCTTAGTCTTAATTGTAACTATTAAACCAGTGAAAATCAAAGCTCACACGTTACAAGCATTCTGATTGGTCTTTTTTTTTAATTTGAGACAAAGTTTGAGATTGAAAACTTTTGTAGTCGTGGGCACAGGGCTTGCGGGCTGGTGCTTATTTCTATCAAAATGCTGATAACGTAGAATGACTGTTGGCGCGAAAAGGGAAGAAACCAAAATCAAGGGAAACAGAGTGAAAAACAAGATTCTGTGTTTGAAAAACACACATGCCCCCGGTTGGTGCTGGGTAGCCCATTTCTTAGTCCAAAAATGTCTAACTGAAATGACACATTTGTTTGAATGAAATAGAATTTATGCAATGCCATTTTTACACAAGACAAATCAAACTACTCATTGTTGATTTTACTTCCTACTTTCAATATCCTGGTAGATTGTATGCAAACAGTCAACGGTAGACGAATCATGAATGGGCCGAAATAGCCAATGGAGAGAATAATTTTTGGGGTATAGATCGAAAGTGCTTTGTAGCCTGCAAAGTAAAAGGGAGGTCAAGCGATTGAATCTCTCAAAATCACCCTACTAAAGCTTCACCCAACAGTCGAAATATTGGTATTGTAGAAAAATAATCCTTATCCTAGAGTGCTCAGATGAGCTAAAAAGTTATCATAACACTATTACTTGAAAGAATTAAGTGACACATTTATCACATGCCAATTAATGAATGTCATTGGTTCACATAATCAATTGGACTAACTGTTCATTGGCAAATAATTAGCATATTCAACAATGGGCATTCATAATAATTTAGTCGTATCAAACAATAAATCACTGACTAAGTTTTCATTGGTGCCAAATTGTTAAAGAACTTGTCGTTAAAGTGCTTTATCAGAGACTGTTCTGACTATAACTTCTGTAGGACATTTCATGGAACTGCCACAATCATTACTTTATATTTTTGAGAAAACTGTTAATGAAACCTGTCAAATGTGCCAGGGGTTTGCAAATTAGTATCGATTTAACATCATTTTCCGAGAAAAAACATTGTTGCTTTATTTAAAGTTATTACTTGTTCAACATGCTCAGGCTGTACTTTGTTGCTTGATATTTTTGTTTAAATGAATTTAGAATGGAAATTCATCATTTTGTAAAAAGGCTTTTCAATTTAAAACAATTTAAAAATTCAGATGCCAGTTACCATTAAATTATTGCTCATTTTGCACAGAAGGTTTTTATTAGTCATTCATTAAAATTCCAAAATGGCAGAAGGTTTTCAAAAATTTGAATAAAAACAACACAATTATAACGTAATGGACCTAGATAAAAAAAATTAAATAATAAGCTATAAATTATAGTCACATTATTAATAAAAAACTCATTAAAAACTCATTAAAAATCAATAGGAGGCGTGTCGTGGGAAAATAGTTTGCACAGTTTGATCCGGGACATCACTTTCCCCTTTTATGGCATTTTCTGTTTCAAGGACGCCTCTTCTGAACATAAATCCACTTTAGGAGGAAAGTGACGTCCTGGATAAACCTGCGCGGACTGCACAGGCGAATCCAGGACGAGACTTTACGCACATGCATTAAGCCCGGTTTTCCCACGATATGGCTCATAGTATTTATTAATTTGTGCACACAAAGATACCACATGCCCCAGATATTCCGATTGTCATGTACAGAGGCATAATTAGGCATACTGCCAAACAAGTGTGTATCAATGGTAGAGCTTTTATGGAAACAGAAAATTTTAATAACTGGAAAATAAAAACTTAAAAAATATAAGACCAAAATTTGGTTATGCATGATATCATCACCGTGACAATATTGGATCCCTTTATCTGAAATAAAGATTAAGTGATAAAAAAATATTTGCTTATTCAATAAATACTTTTGATTTTCAGAGCAATCACCAAGTTAACATAACCCAAATGTGCATATAGGCGTGCATTTACTTAAATTGAACATAGTGCAACCTTCTTTAAATCTCTGCTGGTTTAAATTTGGTTTATATGTGTTTGTTTAGTAAAAGCTCAACAAGTTAGCTAATAAAACTTGCAAACTAATGTCTTTCTACAGACATACCATATTTTCGTAAATTATTTCCTTAATGACAAAATTTAAGGTGACCCACTAATGCCTAGAATAGCAACACTTCTGACATGCAGTTGCAATTAAACTGCCCACAGTGCACATACTTGTCAGTCTGATGGTCAGTTTGACAGTCAGTTTGTTGTTGTTGTTGATGGTCAAGAAGGCAGAAATTGATGGACAAAAATAAAGCTGTAACATGCATCTCTGACAGCGCAAATTAGCAACAAATATAGACCGGAATGACAGTTAATGGGAAGATTTATATGCAGTAGTGCTCAGAAACAACTGCAAATGGTGAGTAATGAGAAATGGACACGAGAGAGCCCTGCGCCAATATTGAGCTACTTTTTATAGGGGCAATATTGGCGGGGCCCAACCTGCAAACGACCAAACTATGGTGGAAAGTTGGCCCTATATGTCTATAGAGTAGGGACAGGATTTTGGTCGCTACTTTCATGAGCTGAAATGGCATGGTTTACATCAATATTTCTTAATAAAATTTACATACCTGCAAAACGTATTCATTTCTCAATAAGGTTTCATAAATATTTGTATGATAACACTTCCAATTTGGATGCAAAACCAATTTAAAACTACACACTATTACAGTTTTAAACACTGTCCTCCAATGTGTAATCTGTCCTCTCAAATATAAACTGTGTTTTTGTTAATGACAATTTAACAAACAACACTTACTAGTGCTGATAGAAGAATTATTCCTTAACAAAGCCAGTATTGACATACACGTTTTTGTTAATATCAGGGTAAAACTTCTCTGCAGTGCCACTTGTTGATTTGGTAATTGAAATCGAAACTTTGTCGTTAATTTCTTGTTCTCGTCTAACACGCACAATGTATAATACAATACATCCCAATATTTACTTGTTTCAACTTTATGAATTTTGTATTTATTTATTGATTTTAACAAACAAGCTGAAGGTTAGAAACAGGTCAATCAAATTGCCACATGGTCCCATTGTAAAACAGCAAAATCTCCTGGCATCGCCACTTTTCTTCTATTCAGATATTGCGAGTCTGATCTGTTTGGAAAGATGGTTCTCTCTGCTTTCAAAATTTAAAATAAATAAGAACTGTTAGAGGACAGCGCGCTTGACTATTCTAATTACTTCAGTTGGTACATATTCTGGATAGTGGAAGGGGCATAAATTTGTTAAAATACAAAACTTTTAAGTGAAGCCTTCATCCATTTTTGGAACAAAAACTATAACCACAAAATGTATGTAAAAAGTGTGCATAACTCTGTCAAAATACAAAACAAGAGTTATAGGTAATGTTGCCCCTGATACTAGAGTTGATGACAAAGGTTCGTTCCAAGTTTCAAGTGAATAACTTATGTAGTTTTGAAATTATAAAACTTTTGAATATAAACTTCAACCAAAAAATCTATGTGAAAAAGGGGCATAACTCTGTCAAAACACAAAATACAGTTATGGGTAATGTTGCTCCTGATACTAGAGTTGATGACAAAGGTTCGTTCCAAGTTTCAAGTGAATAACTTATGTAGTTTTGAAATTATAAAACTTTTGAATATAAACTTCAACCAAAAAATCTATGTGAAAAAGGGGCATAACTCTGTCAAAACACAAAATACAGTTATGGGTAATGTTGCTCCTGATACTAGAGTTGATGACAAAGGTTAGTTCCAAGTTAAATTGAAAAGCTTATGTAGTATAGAAGTTACAAAACTTTTGAATATAAACTTTAATTAGAAAATCTATGTCAAAAAGGGACATAACTCTGTCAAAATACAAAATAGAGTTATGGAGAATGTTGCCCCTGATACTGGAGTTGATGACAAACGTCAGTTCCAAGTTTCAAGTGAATAACTTATGTAGTTTTGAAGTTACAAAACTTTTGAATATAAACTTCAACCAGAAAATCTAAGTGAAAAGGGGGCATAACTCTGTCAAATACAAAACAGAGCTATGGGGAATGTTGCCTCTGATACTGGAGTGGATGATAAAAATATATTCCAAGTTTCAAGTGAATGCAGTTTTGAAGTTATAAGACTTTTGAATAAAAACTTCAACCAATTCAGACGCCGACGCCAGGGGTAGTAGGATAGCTCACCTATTCTTCGAATAGTCCAGCTAAAAAAGATATATTATGCTAAGAAAATTCATCTCACTTCATTGTAGTTGCCCGTAAGAAACACTCGCGATTTCGACAAAAGCACCAGCTACCTATACATAAACTGCTGAATATTATGCTAAATGTCTGGGGGGTTTTGACAGAAGAAAAAACAAACTATTTCATATACGGGCAACTTTCAAGGGATCACCCTACTAGATACTGGTATCTAACCTTAAAACAAAAAGTAGTTATATACACAGATGATGACTTCATACGTTGACCGGTGTGTACACGACAAACCGTGAAATACACCATGTTTACTGTATCCATTCAATAGGCGCTTGTTTTCACACTCAAATGCATTATACTCTTTTGTTCAAGCGCCTTAATGATCAAAATTGTAGCTTATGAAAGTTGTGAGCGAAACAAAAATACGAAATTAAGCAAGAAAAAAACCTAAATCAAAAAATAATAACCTCAGATTTTGCAATAAAATGTTTTGAGTCGGCCGCTTTCTTGTGGGTCGGTCAGTAAAGGGCAAAAAAACTTAACTGTAATTTAGGCCTCAACGATGTCGGATTCAAAAATGACATCATTATTTTGACATCATGATGTATGATTCCCGCAATATTTTCAAATTAAACACATGTAGATAGCACTTAAAATGTAACAGAACGACATAAACAGGCATAAAATAAAAAGAAAATTTGTTGGTTTCAGTAGAATATTGATTTTTGATTCACTCGTGATCATAGAAAATATGTATTTCTATGAGCACTTGTGAATTAAAATTGATATTCTACCGAAACCAACGAATATCCTTTTTATAATAACTCATATTTAAAATTATATTGATTTAGCATAGGTTTGCACTGAACATGAGAATAACTATGTACACAGATACCATGTATTACAGTATTAAGTTAAGATATGACTTTAAAGCATGATTAACACACTACCTTAGAATTGTTATTATGTCCATGAAAATTAGATGCCATGAAATACATATAACTATATATTAATAATAACCTATCCTTCATATCCCCTCCCCCCCCATCCCCACTATCATCTAAAATGGAACACTGAAATCTGTTACCTATCCTTCATATCCCCTCCCCCCATCCCCACTATCATCTAAAATGGAACACTGAAATCTGTTACCTATCCTTCATATCCCCTCCCCCCCATCCCCACTATCATCTAAAATGGAACACTGAAATCTGTTACCTATCCTTCATATCCCCTCCCCCCATCCCCACTATCATCTAAAATGGAACACTGAAATCTGTTACCTATCCTTCATATCCCCTCCCCCCATCCCCACTATCATCTAAAATGGAACACTGAAATCTGTTACCTATCCTTCATATCCCCTCCCCCCATCCCCACTATCATCTAAAATGGAACACTGAAATCTGTTACCTATCCTTCATATCCCCTCCCCCCATCCCCACTATCATCTAAAATGGAACACTGAAATCTGTTACCTATCCTTCATATCCCCTCCCCCCATCCCCACTATCATCTAAAATGGAACACTGAAATCTGTTACCTATCCTTCATATCCCCTCCCCCCATCCCCACTATCATCTAAAATGGAACACTGAAATCTGTTACCTATCCTTCATATCCCCTCCCCCCATCCCCACTATCATCTAAAATGGAACACTGAAATCTGTTACCTATCCTTCATATCCCCTCCCCCCCATCCCCACTATCATCTAAAATGGAACACTGAAATCTGTTACCTATCCTTCATATCCCCTCCCCCCATCCCCACTATCATCTAAAATGGAACACTGAAATCTGTTACCTATCCTTCATATCCCCTCCCCCCCATCCCCACTATCATCTAAAATGGAACACTGAAATCTGTTACCTATCCTTCATATCCCCTCCCCCCATCCCCACTATCATCTAAAATGGAACACTGAAATCTGTTACCTATCCTTCATATCCCCTCCCCCCATCCCCACTATCATCTAAAATGGAACACTGAAATCTGTTACCTATCCTTCATATCCCCTCCCCCCATCCCCACTATCATCTAAAATGGAACACTGAAATCTGTTACCTATCCTTCATATCCCCTCCCCCCATCCCCACTATCATCTAAAATGGAACACTGAAATCTGTTACCTATCCTTCATATCCCCTCCCCCCATCCCCACTATCATCTAAAATGGAACACTGAAATCTGTTACCTATCCTTCATATCCCCTCCCCCCATCCCCACTATCATCTAAAATGGAACACTGAAATCTGTTACCTATCCTTCATATCCCCTCCCCCCATCCCCACTATCATCTAAAATGGAACACTGAAATCTGTTACCTATCCTTCATATCCCCTCCCCCCCATCCCCACTATCATCTAAAATGGAACACTGAAATCTGTTACCTATCCTTCATATCCCCTCCCCCCCATCCCCACTATCATCTAAAATGGAACACTGAAATCTGTTACCTATCCTTCATATCCCCTCCCCCCATCCCCACTATCATCTAAAATGGAACACTGAAATCTGTTACCTATCCTTCATATCCCCTCCCCCCCATCCCCACTATCATCTAAAATGGAACACTGAAATCTGTTACCTATCCTTCATATCCCCTCCCCCCATCCCCACTATCATCTAAAATGGAACACTGAAATCTGTTACCTATCCTTCATATCCCCTCCCCCCATCCCCACTATCATCTAAAATGGAACACTGAAATCTGTTAACAGCAATCAGCAATTCATTATATTATCAATTGTGATTGTTCTTTAACAACATTGAACACTTATGTAATTTAATGTAAAAGCGATAACTTTTACCAAAAATAAATGCAACATTTTGCACATAGGGACCCTCAGAACCATACATTTTCTTAAAGAGCATTCTCAGCTGATTTGATTTAAGCAATAAAAAGGGTATGTCATGTAATATGTAAGAAAGAATTTGACACTAAACAAAGATGACTTTTTATCAACATCTTTTTACCGGCTACTTTCTAGTTGAATGTAACCCGCCTCAGAGCCTTAACCTAAAAACTTGTCTTCCAGTTAAACTTGTTGATTTATTTAGACGGTATAGCACTGCATGACTTATTTATTATGTGACCTTAACCATCAAATAAAGATTTAAGATTTGTTTCCCTTTAGTATATTTTAGTGCATACTGGCTCATAATAGAAATCTGTACTGCAGTCTGATGTGACAGATGCAGTCATTTCTGTCAAATATCGAATTAATCATATATAATGTTACTTTGCTCCTACTTTGCTCCTTGTATAACATACTTGCCATTTTGATCTTGCTCAAGACAGTAACCTGAAAACTCTTCCAAGGAAATGTAACTTGGTTAGATAAAACAAGAAACGATTTGTCCACCTTCACATTTCACAAAGTTTCAGCAGTTTGTTTTCAGGGACTAAATTAGTCTACAGTCTGATGTGACAGATGATGATAGTGAAAACTTTATTTCTTATAATGTCGTCAATGAAACTGCTATATATTCCTTTTTTTTAGGATAGTCAAATGTATTTTGATACATTCTTGCATTAAAGTGTAAAATACTTAAACCAAGATGTTTCATTCTTGAATATACCCTACAGCAATATTTGACTGAGTTAGATTTAATTTCGTTTTCAAGTTCAGACAAAATGTGCATGTTATTATATAACCAAACATTTTAATTTTTTGTATATTTTATGGTAAGATATTATATGGGCATTGACAACTTATACATATCAGTTTTAGCATAAACATATTCCCGATTATGCATATCATAAACTAACTGTATGCTGCAATTGGGGTCAAGGTTATACAAAACATTCAATGTCAGATATAAAAGGTCACAGAAAAAATGTCTGGCAAAAAACTGCAGAAGTTGAAGGCCACTTGCAGGGTCAAAGGTTAAGCACAACTTTGAAGGTCAGCCTTGAAAAAAAAAAAAGTTACTTAAAATGTGGGATATATTAGGGGACTGACATTTGTTGCTAATGGTAACAGTATTAAATGGCAAAATACTTGTTTTCTTTTGAGAAGTCTTGTGATGTTGTCCATGAACTTAGAAAGATTAGGTGATCAATATGGGATAGACTGGTTATTTACAAAAACATTTTACACACATCATAGCATATTTTTTGTAACAAATATCAGGACAAGAAGTATACATTCTAAATTGTCATTTCAATCATAGCTCATTGTTTGAACACTAGCAGTATCATTGCATGCGGTCTAAAATGTCCTTTATTTCATTTCAACCTAGTTCAAAACATAAATTATTAAAAACTGCTCAACTGCTCAAAAGACCCAATAAACAACTTTTTTTCTCATTATTTTTTCAACCATGTTATATCTTCGCCAATCAATTGCAATCCAAAACAGTAATTTGAATACACAATGGTATGTGTAAACACAGCTCGATTTTGTACAGGCATGCACTGAAGGGCATTGAACTGCTTTCACTGGTGTTCACAGTGGATAGAATGCTGTACAAAACAGGCCAGTGAACTTAAAAGAAGGTGATGCATATGGTTTCAATTTTTTTCCATCAGGTAATCAGACTACTGGCTTTGAATTAAAAGGCTATGCCAATAGTTATTAGTTATCAGTAACTGGGTTTTTCATTTCTAAGAATCTATATTATGCTTCGAGGACAAATTTTTTACAATTTAAATGATATTTTCTTAAAAGCCATTCCAGATAAAATGAAGCCTGCATGTTCCCTGTGAACAACTGTACAATAACCACCAACACCAATGATCAAACATTTAAGTTCAAATCTGCTACTATGGAGTATGGTCATATATATTGTTATATGACAACAATGACCTCTTCACAGTAGCCATTTATTTGAACCTATTTGTTTAAGCCTTTAAATTGTGGCAAAAGTATGGGGCTTATACATCTCTTCTTGAATAAGTGTATTAAACGCTGCGGTATTAGCACCATATTTTTTCTGTGTTAAATGCGCATTAAATACACTTTCAGTACACTAAGTGTATTTTTTCTGTACTTTTTCTGCATTTTTTACAAAAAAGTGTATTTTTTTAAGATATACTGTATTTTTCAAAGTGAAAAATACACTTTAAATGTACTTAAGTGTGTTAATGCCGGAAAAATGCACAACAAAATAATAAAAAAACTTGTTTCTGTCTAAAAGTGTATTTTTGCTGCATTTTTAAGTGTATTAAATGCGCATTAAGCGCAGAGAAAATATGGTGCCAATACCGCAGCGTTTAATACGCATTAAATGTGTATTAAATACACTTTTTAGAGATATAGTAAGACACTTTCAAGTCTGTTTCCTTGGAAGAACTAGTACTTGGTGATTTTGAGAAACATAACTTCACTGTTCTCCAAGTAGGGATCAAACTGATCGTGATCTCCTGGCCCTGTAATCACAAAGGATCAGTTACAGGATCAGGATCAGTCTTATCTGGCCCCGTTTTCACAAAGGATCAGTTACAGGATCAGGATCAGTCCTATCTGGCCCCGTTTTCACAAAGGATCAATTACAGGATCAGGATCAGTCTCATCTGGCCCCGTTTTCACAAAGGAGCAATTACAGGATCAGGATCAGTCTTAGCCTGGCCCAGTGTTTACAAAAGATCAATTACAGGATCAGGATCAGTCTTAGCTGGCCCCGTATTCACAAAGAATCAGTTACAGGATCAGGATCAGTCTTATCTGGCCCCGTTTTCACAAAGGATCAGTTACAGGATCTGGATCAGTCTTAGCTGATCTTAATTTTGTAGCTTAACTGCACTGAATATTTATTTTTGGAATATTTTTTTTTTTTTTTTAAATCACATAATTGTTTTTATTTCTTTTATTAAATTCTTCATATCAGACAGCAAATGTATGTTGCAAAGAGTTTAAAATCGTTTTAATACTATATATTTGACCAAAAATTAAAATTGATCCTGATTTTAGTGAACATCATTTTTGAGCCTGATCCTGAAATATCTGGCTCAAGTTCATCTTGAACCTGAAAATCAGGCTCAACTTGTCTTGTGAACACGAGGCCTGATCACAAAGTGGACACCATTAAATTCATTATTTAATTACGCTTAGAGTAATAAAATGACAAACCTTTAGTTTGAAACTATATTCATTAACATAATAATTATTATGAACACATAACATAGCGGGCCTTTAATTTTCAAAATCTCCTTAAGGACCAAGCAAAATTAATCAAAACTAGAATTGTCACATGAGTGACAGATATACCCCCACAAATGGCCTTGTCACAAAACTATGGCATCCATTAGAAAGAAATGGACAGAAAGAGAATGCTTTAATTTGTGAATGGTCAACAGTGTATTTGGAAAAATTTAATTTTAATAGGAGCCATAACTCTGTCAACATTTAGTGGTTTGTAACCAAAGTTGAACTTGATCTGTATTTTATGATGTTACACCTATATACCAAAAATAATTAAATATGTGAAGCCTTTCACGAGTTATTGTCCATAATTTTCGGAATTTAAGTCAAAAAGGGGCCATAACTGTGTCAAAATTTAGTGGTTTGTAACCAAAGTCGAACTCTACCTGTATTTTATGATGTTACACATGTGTAGCAAGAATTATTTTAATATGTCAAGCCAATGTAGAGTTAATGTCAGGAAACTATGTTTTTAGGGAATTTAAGTTAAATAAAGGGCCAAAACTCTGTTAAAATTTAGTGGTTTGTAACCAAAGTCGAATTTGACCCGTATTTTATGATGCTACACATGTATACCATGAATTATATGAAAATGTCAAGTCATTCTTGAGTTATCGTCCGGAAATCATGTTTTTAGGGAATTTTACGTCAAAAAGGGGCCATAACTATGTCAAAATTTAGTGGTTTGTAACTAACATTGAACTTGACCTGTATTCTATGATGTTAAACATGTGTACCAAAAATTATTTGAATATGTCAAGCCTTTCTTAAGTTATCATCCGGAAACCAGGTTTTTAGGGAAGTTTAAGTCGAAAAGGGGCCATAACTCTGTCAAAATTGAGTGTACCCAACATCGAACTTGATCTGTATTCTATGATGTTACACATGTGTACCAAAAATTATTTGAATATGTCAAGCCTTTCTTGAGTTATCATCCGGAAACCAAAAACCAACAGACCGACAGACAGACCGACAGACTGACGGACTGATAGTCTCACTCCTATATACCCCCCTTAAATCTCGTTTGTGGGCTTATAACAATGAAAGCGTAGAAAGACTGTTGGCGAGAAAAGGAAAGAAACTAAAATCAAGGAAAATTGAGTTCAAAAATTTTCAAAAAGAAAGGACACATTTGTTTGAATGAAACTGAATTTCTGCAATGCCACTGTTACACAAGACGAATCTGACTACTCATTGTTATCCTCCCTGATTTCAACATCTTTGTAGATTATATAGGTTTGCATGCAAACTACTTAATGCAAACGCAATAATATGCATAACAGTCAATGTGCCAACTTATCCTGAATGGTCCAAAATAGCCAATGTAGCATATAAATTTGAAGGTATTGATTGTAGTGCTTCATAGCCTGCAAAGTTAAAAGTAGGTCCCACAATTAAATCCCTACTAAAGACCGCTGGCTTCTGACAACAGTCTAAAAACACAACTTCATTTCAGTTGCATTAACCACAAGTTTGTTTTCATGGCCTTGCTGAGTTCTTATCTGCCAGTGTTAGCCTTGAATCAAGATTATACATGTTTGAAAGAGAACATAAGTGGCTTCTGTCAGTAAATTTTAAATATAGAAGGGAGGTTCTTATCTCTACTATCAGAGAAGTGTGAGTGTTCAACTGAAATAACTGGCCAGTAAGCTTTATGTTCTTTTATATTGTCTAGGTCAAGCCCTGCATAGGATTTGTGAAATAAATATGATGTTACCAGAACAACTATGTTTCAAATGGACATAGCCTGTGCTGTTTTCATTTTTGTAAACATTGAACTGAACTGTTAGATATTTAAGCTCGATTCTTAAATGTTTTCTGCCACTGAAGCAAAAAATTGACTGCCCATGTAACCATTTTGTATTTTTTGTTGTTGTTGTAGAATACACATCTCAGAAAACATGTGGTCCACACATTTTAAAGGTGTTTAGAATTATTCTGAATTTATTCCATGCCCTTTTTCAGGGCATTTTGATTTCATGAAAGGGGCTGAACTCCTGCTAAACTATCTCCCCTGATACCCCACTTTTTTTGGACATGCCTCACAGCAGCACTGATCGTGTCAACTTTCGTGTAATTGAAAATATATCAAGAGAATTTAGTAAAATACCAAGAAAATTGAGTAACATGATAACTATTAAAAGAAAAAGAGAACTTAGTAGCCAAGAGATTTTAAAAACATACACATTGCAAGGCAAATGAAAAACATATAAAGATATAAAGTATGACCTCAAATTACCTATTCTTCAGTGAAAAAATTGGCAGTGATACAATATCTCAAGATGGGGTTTTGTTGTCGACAGTGTTAGGAAAAAACAACACCATAATTGTGTTTTATTAGCAGTGTAATTTACAAAATGTCACACAACACACCTGATTCATAATTATTCTAGTGTGACCTTTATCAGAACCGCAATGTTTGAAGCCTGTAACAGTGCACAATGTTTTATTGCATGCACACCTGCCAACTTCCATTTCATTTCCTTTATAATATGTCAAGGACTTGGGTAAATAAGGCCAATTATCATTACAAGAATAGTTCCTAATTAACCATAGCCTACAATTTCTTTCCTTTTGTGCAATATTTAGCAATTTCATAACACATTACCAGACACGTTAAATTCAATTCACCGACTGGTCATATTACCATTCTTTTGTTAGTAACGCAAAAGACTTAGGCCCACTGCCAAGTAAAGTTTGAAAGAGAAACTGTGCAAAATGTTAATGGTCTTAGTTCATTTTTGTTTTATTTTTTGTGACATTTAAACCAAATTACATGTAGTTTACATGTAAAATATACAGTTTTTAGTTGTTCGCATAACAACTATATGTATCGCTTTTAAAATCCGAAGGTAAGATTCACTATGATTTTAACTCAGGTATTATTACAAGACAGTAAGAAGTGCTGTCTGAATATCATGAACGTTTCCCAAATGCATCCATCGTTTTGATGAGGAATGTGATTAGAAAGTAATATGTTCAACACAAACTAAAAACGTCAGGTAAACCACAGCTTTCAGTGTCAGATCAAATTTTGAGACTAGAAATCGCGGAAGAAAGTAGTCCACTATGCAGCGTTCGAATCCGTTGATAAATCGTTTAATTGGGTTACGAGCCAAGTAGAATCATGGACATAGTATAATCCTAACGTATTCATCTCGCTTTTGTCAATGCAAGTTAAGGTGTTTAAAAATGTATAACTTTTCATTTTACCCTGAATTATTCCATTACTTTTATTATTCACTTTGTCGTAAAAATAATAAAGAACGAAATGGAATTCACAGTTTATCGGTAATTACGCAGTACTGGTACTAGCAATAGCGGTTGGTTACACTCCAGTAAGCTTATCAGAAACTTTCGATCGATTTGGGAACAGACTCTATGGCCGAGTGGTTAACGCGTTAGGCTCTCACACCGGCGGTCGGGGTTCAATTCACATGAGAGGCGGGATTTTTTTCTAATTTTTTTTTTTTTTTTTTGTGTTTCACGGAAAATAAGCGTTTGCTAATCCAGATGCTTTATTAATTGAACAAGAAGACTTTTTAAAAATACAATATTCTGTAAGTAACTTCCTTCAAGCATTTTAAAACAGTTCCAAACATTATCGCACAACACCTTTGCTAACACGGTTGAAAAGCTTGTAACACTGTCATTGCATTCATAATAATGTTAAATATTTTTTAAATTTATCATAGAATTTGTTTTTAAGGTTTAAATTGAGTTTTGCTTAACGCCATGGTTATTTCTCTTCGACAAATGAATCTACAGTCTTCCACGGAGATTGCCTGGTCATAAAACTGATAACCATCATTGTTCACTATATACCCGGTAGGTACATTAGGAGAATGTGTTGGTAATTAAAATTTAATGGCCGAATGTTGGAATACCATTAAGAGTAAGATAATTATGTGTGTACCCAACAGAAAGACCATGATATTGTACACCGGACAAAGAATATGGCTCATCAGGTTTCTTGCCTGACAATATTTCATTTTTAATTGAAAGTTGTTTTGACAGGCCTTATATAATAATTCTTTCATAGTATTGTAAGCTGCTGTATATCGCTGTCTAGTGTTCACACTTGTTAACGTTTTAATTAGTGGCGTACGTTTTACAATAGACCTCAATTCATCAGCTGCACATTTGACAACAGATACCATTCTAATCGGCATTATTGAGAGACAAATACTAACCTAACTACTCAATGGCGATATATATTTTAAAATCTGATTTTATTACGTGGCAATATCTATTTTGACGATGCATTTTGAAGATTATAAATCGCTAAGCAATGTCTCTGTTCAAGTTATATTTATAATGTTGACACAAATATTATAGTAAAAAAAACACGGAATGTAAGATTCAACTAAATGAAGTTTTACGAATATTTTAGTTTTATGTTTGAGTGTTTTGTTTTTTTGAAAGAACATATTATCATGCATAACACGTCATGTTTGCTGGTTCTGGCTTCTTAACCAGAATTTAAATTCAGTGATTTTCATTTTATTCACATAAGAACACTGAACGAGTTATTAGCGCAACTATCATGTTAACCAAAAAAATATTTATAAGATTATAATCACTGTATTTAAGGTGACATATGATATGACATACCTCTCTAATTGCCCAAATTGTCCATGATAACGCATCGGGGTTTTCATTTTAAGTTATTATATGGTCAATTAGGTTACTTCATACAATTTTATTTTAATAACTGGTTCTAATATACAATTTTAATATTATTGTATTTTCAATATATTTGAAAAACATTCTACAAAACACACCATAACGGGTCTAAAGTGCCTATTGTACTAAGTTATTTGGACAAGTTGATAAGATCCATTGGACGCTACGATATTGAACAGTGCACTAACATTTTCAATAACTACTAGTACAAACGAATGTTATAACAGTCATTGAAATTTGATTATTGATTTCTGATGTTCAAAACTTTAGACGGATTTTCGTTTAGACACAATCTCAATAAACCGTTTGAATATGTTCTGTTTAATTAAAACTTGTGTTGCTAATAACATTTGAATATAGTGAGTTGTGCCCAATGTTACGCAACAGCGAACAATTGCAGTGCCTTCAGCGCTTTGATTCTGATATTGTATTTCCTACATATACTAAAAGAATTATGTCGTACATGGTGTCTATAGTGCCCTTTATGCACCTGTCAATCTCAGAGCGGCGGGCATATATGGGACTTAAAAGTGAAATCACAATTCCTGACAGGCGAGAATTTGACACGCTAAAATTTAATGCTTCCGGGTCGTGGGGAAATAAACTTTGGTGGGATTTTAGATCCCGGTAATATTCACCCTGGGCAAATTTGATACCCCTATAGCATCTCCCACTGAGGGGATTTAGACAAAAATACTTGGATCTAGGGTTGGGAATTAGACCCCAAAACATAAAATTAGCCAATTTCCCCTGGTTTATCCCGCCGTTCCCCCCCCCCCCCCGGGTGCCTCTGGTAGGTCCTACTAATCTTGCAATACTTGTGACATTGTTTTCCTTACATATACAGCCGGATGTGTGTCACACAAGCACTGATACACCCTTTTCTCATTATTTTTTTTACAGCCAGGTGTCTTCTCTTAAAGCAAATACTTTCATTCCTAATTCTGAAAGAATTTTCTTTCAGACAAAATGTTGAATTTGACGAATATTCAAGACATATGACAAATGTTTTGCACAAAAGACACAACACCTAGTGTTTCCAGGAATATTCAAGACATATGACAAATGTTTTGCCCAAAAGACACAACACCTAGTGTTTCCAGGAATATTCAAGACATATGACAAATGTTTTGCCCAAGACACAACACCTAGTGTTTCCAGGAATATTCAAGACATATGACAAATGTTTTGCCCAAGACACAACACCTAGTGTTTCCAGGAATATTCAAGACATATGACAAATGTTTTGCCCAAGACACAACACCTAGTGTTTCCAGGAATATTCAAGATATATGACCAATGTTTTGCCCAAGACACAACACCTAGTGTTTCCAGGAATATTCAAGATATATGACAAATGTTTTGCCCAAAAGACACAACACCTAGTGTTTCCAGTTCCTGAAAATATGTCTTAGCAGCAATCAAATCTTCAACTTTTTAATGCTGAACTGTTGATTTTTTCATTTAACAAAATTGCAAATGTTCTCTTTTAGCAATGAAGGATCATACCACTTTTCTGTGAATGATATAAAGTAAGAAGATACACAGTGGTTCTTGGTAAATGTCAATCAATTATTGAGAAGCAGGCAGGTATCAATTCATGAAACCTTCTATTGCACTAGAATTTAATCTTTGGTTTAATTATTCAGTCAGCATGTAGTTAGTCATTACAGACAGAACACTAAATCATGTTTCTTTTATTTCATATAGTCATTTTATAGACAGAGCACTTCATCATGTTTCTTTTATTTCATATGTTATGTTATCTTCAGCTCTGCATGTATATAGAGGAAATAAAGCTATATATAACAAAATTATTGCTTTTAAAACCATGAAGGACTTTTTCCTAGTCAAATGTGTACGGCAATGTCAATACACATTGAATTTGTGTAAAAACATAAAATGAGGCGTGTCGTGGGAAAACTGGGCTTAATGCATGTGTGTAAAGCATTGTCCTGGATTAGCCTGTGCAGTCTGCACAGGGTAATCCAGGACGGCACTTTCCGCCTACAGTGGATTTGTTTAGAAGAGATTTCGTTCAAACAGAAAATACCATAAAAGCGGAAAGTGTCGTCCCGGATCAGCCTGAGCGGACTGCACAGGCTAATCCTGGACGACACTTTACGCACTTGCATTAAGCCTGGTTTTCCCACGACTTGCCTCAGTTCATTTTTAACTAAAAATAATTTGTATAATATGTCATTTGCTGTGCTGTAAAATATTCTTCTGCACACTGGTCCATGCACACAGTATTTTTTTGGCGTAATATAGGGCACAGGCACAAAAACATTAAAAACACAATTAAGTATATAAATAATGTAACATAAAAGCATTAATAATTATCATGTTAATGTAGTCATATGAAACGGAAATGAAATTATGTATATTTGGAAAAACAATTGTTACCGGACATTTTTTTTTTTTTTTCATATTTCCAATTTTTTGCCTTTTTTAACTTGCCTGTTCGGTCATACTGGTGATAATTTTAGACAAGTAGGTCATTTCAAAACTGCATAATATGTGATGTGAACGTTTGCTCTGTAACTATTTATAACAAGAGCTGTCGGAGGACAGTGCGTTCGACTTTTCTTGTGCTTGTCAGAGTTACTGGCATGTTTTGTCTAAAACAAGAAATACGAAAATTCAGTGTAAAACCAAATTTTTCTAACGAAATGCATTTAAGTCAGCACATCAATAAAATGTTTAGTAAAAGTGACCTTGACCTTGACCCCACCCACCCCATATGCAATTCCAAGTGAGGTCTTGATATAAGGTATCTATGTATAAAGTTTTATTAAAATATCTCAATTTGTTCTCAAGTTATTGAGCAGAAACAGTTTTTCTATTTGTAGTAACAGTGACCTTGACCCCACCCACCCCATATGCAATCCCTAGTGAGGTCTCGCTATAAGGTATATATATGTTTGCAGTTTCATTACAATAGCTTAATCCGTTCTTGAGTTAGAGAGTGGAAATGAAAAGTTGATAAACTAGCTTACCGAAAAACTTTAACCTGTCCATATAGCTTATATGTAAAATTTCTAAGTGTAAAAAGGCCCATAATTTTGACAAATTTCAAACTAGAGTTATCAAAATTGGCCTATGAGTTCATTTTAATATAGGGAATAAGTGTTCTTAGTTTGAATGAAATCCCTTAAGCCATTCCTGAGAAACCAGCTTACCGAAAAACTTTAACCTGTCCATATAGCTTATGTAAAATTTCAGAGTGAAAAAAGGCCCATAATTTTGACAAATTCCAAACTAGAGTTACCAAACTTTGCCTATAGGTTCATTTTAATGTGGGGAATGTATTTTTTAAGTTTGAATGAAATCCCTCAAGCCATTCCTGAGAAACTAGCTTACCGAAAAACTTGAACCTAGCTCGGATGCTGACGCCGACGCCGGGGCGAGTAGAATAGCTTGCCTTTTCTTCCAAAAAAACAATCCATATATCCTGACTTCAAGTGAAAACTTAGTATTCAGTTACTACTATTTCGTGACTACTAGTAAAACAAGAGGGTTATGATGGCCCAAAGCGCTAACCTGAGAACTGGTACAGATGAAGACCATTCTGTTGTGACAGGTTTGAAAATTAAGGTATCTGAACAATACGCTAAGGGGGATAGGATTTATTTGATTTTAAACATCGGTTAGTGCAATGGGCTAACTAAAGTACGAGTTAGGTAGTGGATGTGCGGTATTTTTGCTAATGGTTCTCAAATCATTTTCCTATATATTCTTACCTGACCCTTTTTTATAAAGTCAGTGATAATTCTGGAAAATGCAGAAACATTAGATCTTGATGTCTTTTTCGCAGACAGTTTTGGAGAACTAGTTGCTGTGCTTTAAAGTAAAGTTTTGCTTTTTCTTTGATAATATTCTGTCTAATGATGATAAATGATGTTAATTCATTCTGTCTCTATCCTGAATTATGTCCATTTTTGTATATTTTTTTCACAAACAAAGTGCTATAAATCCAGTGTTTCTGGCCCGATTTTGCTTATATTCGACTTCACCTTTAATCGTCTGGTCATAGAAAAACTTTGCAAGATTGGTCAAGATTGGATGAAATTTGAAGCCTCTATCCTGAATAATATCCATTTTTGTATTTTTTTTCCCAAACAAAGGGCAATAACTCTGGTGTTTCTGGCGCAATTTTGTTTTTTATATTCAACTTGACCTGTAATCTTATGGTCATAGACGAGCTGTGCAAGACTGATGAAGATTGGATGAAAACTGAAGTCTCTATCCTGAATAATGTCCATTTTTGTATATTTTTTTCATCAACAAAGGGCAATAAATCCAGTATTTCTGGCCCGATTTTGCTTATATTTGACTTCACCTTTAATCTTCTGGTCATAGAAAAACTTTGCAAAATTGGTGAAGATGGGATGAAAAATGAAGTCTCTATCCTGAATAATGACCATTTTTGTATATTATTTCATAAACAAAGGGAAATAGCTCTGCTGTTTGAAACACGATCTGGCCCATTTTTGGCGTCTGCTGAGATCTGATGGTCATACACAAACTGTTAAAGTTTGGTTAAGATTGGACGTAAAATAAAGTCTATATGTTGGAAAAAGGCATTTGTTAACTTGTTTGCATGAAAAAGGGGCAATAACTCAAGTGTTATGGTCATATACAAACTGTGCATGTTTGGTTAAGATTGGATAAAAAGTGAAGTCTCCAGCGTGAGAACGAAACAAATTGTAAACGGCACACGGACAATGGACAATGGCTGACGCAGGACAGGTCCCCTATACCAATAGCTCACCGAGCACTTTGTGCTCAGGTGAGCTAAAAACATTGTGTATTTTGTACCTGATACCTGAGTTGAGTGATAAATGCTCTTTAAAGAAGCAATTTAACAGTTCATGCCTTCCGTGTCGCGGGTGCCCCACCATAATCTGTTGCCGTGGCAACAAAGTGGGGTGCTGCAGTGGGCTCCACCCCTCACAGACAGTCTACAAATAGGCGGGAAAAGCAAACATTACTTAGATGGAGAAATAAAGAAAGGTTGCTTTTCCATGCATGTGTGGAAGAGCAAACTTTACTTCCAACTTTTTGTGCGTGATGTACGTGTGTATGCGCCTTGTCTGGGTCTCTGCTTCCAATGTATCTGCACAGGGTACAACAAGCCTATTGTTAATTAGAGGGCATCTTGTAGATATGAAGATGAGTATTTTAATAAACTGTTATGAATGTCATTAAACACATAAAATATTATTTTAGATAAAAAATTAATTAGGTAATCTTATGTAATAAAATTTATAATATTCTTTATAAATCATGGACGTTGATGACAGATTACGCGTACATGGAAAAGAGGCTTAATTAAATATTTGTATGTCTCGGACCAGTTGCATTTTATACTGTATAATGTTTCAATGTCGACGTCAAGTGACATTTGATCGTTTTACTCTACTTTTCATTGTTGTAGGAGTTGACTCCCTTTAATGGTAAAGTAGGTGAATATACACGACAAAACTAGAATGCAGCAGCTGTAGACACAAATGCAACTCGGTATGAATGAAATGAGGCACGTTGTGGAAAAAACGGTCTTAATGCATGTGCGTAAAGTGTCGTCCTGGATTAGCCTGTGCAGTCTGCACAGGGTAATCCAGGATGGCACTTTCCGCCTGCAGTGGATTGATGTTTAGAAGAGACTTCATTGAAACAGAAAATACCATAAAAGTGGAAAGTTCAGTCCTGGATTAGCCTGTGCGGACTGCACAGTCTAATCTGGGACGACACTTTACGCACATGCATTAAGACCAGTTTTTCCACGACGCGCCTCAAATGTATATGAAGTGTTATTATGCACATGCCCAACATTGATAAGTGTTGTGTGGCGTAGGAAACTTTTTATTAGTTTAGTTTAAACCTATTTATTGTTGCTAGATTGCATCAAAACCTACGGCTTATTGAGACACTCTCGAGTCCGTTTCCTGGGTACAGCCAGTACTTGGTGCATTTGGGGGAGATTTTGAGAACGCTCCAAGAGTGGGGATCAAACCCGGGACCTCCCGATCGCTAGGCGGACACCATATCCACTACGCCACCGTCACCTCAAAGTTTTCATTGAAGAGCGCAATCTTGTAGGCTTGAGTTTGAATCCTGATGGAACTGTGTACAATATTTTTTGGCTTTGTATATATTTTTTACTTAACGATTCCACCACTGTATTATTGATACCAGAAAAATATATCCGAGAAAAATGGGAATATGCCTTGCTTTAACATGTGAATATATTTATTGGAAATATCGTAGATATGCCCCTTTCAATTTAGGTATTGTAACTTTTAGTAAGCCGGGCCGGCTAGCTCAGTTTGTAGAGCGCTGGACTACAAATCCGAGGATCGCGGGTTCGATTCCCAGCCCGGCCACATAACTTGTGTGGGGATTGGTCATGAAATTATTTCTACGGCCATTCTCCCCCTACCTCTGATTCAAGTAGGGCAGTTGTCAGTTACTGGCATAAGTTGTGCACTAAGTACTGGTTAACCAGCTTACCCAGGAAAAGTGTGAGTAGGTTTACTGACCGCCGTTATATGACTGAAATACTGTTGAATACGGCGAACAAATACAAACAAACAACTTTTAGTATCCTGTGGGTACCTTACCTGTGTGTGGCAGCACTTATCAGATCCCTGCGGAGCTGAGGTCACTGCAGCAGACGACATTGTTTCCCGTCAACATTGAACTGTGAACATCGCAGAACATTTACACTACAGTCAGCATCCGCTGAAAATAAAACAAAACTGTGAACATTCGCTTAATATTTACACTATAGTCAAATATAACATTGAATTGTAAAAATCCACTAAAAATAGACCATTCTTCTGTCAACATCCGCTGAAGAAAGAACATTGAACTGGAAACATCTGTTGAAAACAGAACATTGAACTGTGAATATTCACTGAAAATAGAACATTGAACTGTGAATATTCACTGAAAACAGAACATGGAACTGGGAACATCTGCTGAAAATAGAAGATTGAACTGTGAACATTCACTGAAAATAGAACATTGAACTGTGAACATTCACTGAAAATAGAACATTGAACTGTGAATATTCACTGAAAATAAAACATGGAACTGGAAACATCTGCTGAAAATAGAACACTGAACTGTGAATACTCACTGAAAACAGAACATTAAACTGTCAACATCTGCTGAAATTAGAACATTGAACTGTGAATATTCACTAAAAATAGAACATTCAACTTTGAATATTCACTGAAAATAGAACATGGAACTGGGAACATCTGCTGAAAATAGAACATTGCAGAACATAAACACTGCTGAAAATAAAACATTGTGTTCCCCGTCAACCATGAACTGTCAACAACACAGTATGTTAACACTACATTCAGCATTCTAGCATAAATAGCAATTTATATTTTATCAGGACATGGTACATTAAGACTAAAATATTCCACGGTTGACTATTATTTCTTTAAATAGGCAATTGACATAAAAAGTCTTAAGTAATTGCCTATTATTTTTAATATGCAATTATTTCTGTCTGACCTGAAATAATAAACGTTCTCATCACTTGACAAGTTCCTGGAAACATATTGGCAGCATTTTTCTCACCAGGATTTCCCTGTGATAAGACTCGATCACTCGAATCATAAAAACAATTAAATTTTTTTTTATTCTAAGGAAATTCCATTTTATACGATATGCTTCTTTAAAGATGCTATTTATAAAAACATATTAATGTTATGCCGTGTTTCAAATTCAAAGGATTTAAAAATATTCCCCAATATTTTTTATAGAGAGTGTGATAAAATACAAGAAAATAGCACATATGAAGCATAATAAATCTACATGAAATCTTATTTTATCTTTAATAGTCAATAGCTATTCACATCTATTGCTTTTCGTTAATTTGCACACCAAGTCAATATTCGTATCCTTGTATATAATTCCCAATTTTATTGGCTTGTCTACGCCAGAACATTGTAAAACATAACAAAAACACAGAAATCATAGGACATCATATGTCCTTAAAAACAAACAGTTAATCAATGAAACAACCACAAAAGAAAGTGCCAGTAGAAAAATATTGATCTTACAGAATATGTTTAGTTTCAAAAATGTTAATAATTAATTAGAAATGAGGATGGTTGACCCACCGAGAATTTGATCTGAATATAGGACCAACCCTAAACATTGCAAATAGTTTTGTAGAAGCATTCTCATTCCACGTAAAAGGCAATTTATTTTCTATAAATTTATTTATGACAATGTCACCTGTCAAACGCATCGGACCTATCTGAATAACTCTGTCGAAAGAATACTAATTTCATATGCATAGTATTATTTAAAATACTTTCCACTGGGAGTATGCATTAATAATAGATCGGTGAAACATGATGGATGTGAAACCAACATGACAAATGGTTTCACTACCACATAAAGGTGTGCAACTAATTCATTCTGTAAGGAAATTGAAATGAGGAGTGTCGTGGGAAAACTGGGTTTAAGGCATTTGTGTAGTCCCAAATCAGCCTGTGAAGTCCGCACAAGCTAATCCGGGATGACTATTTCTGCCTACAGTGGATTTATGTTTAGAAGAGACTTCCTGAAACAGAAAATACCATAAAAGCGGAAAGTGTCATCCCGGATTAGCCTGTGCAGACCGTGCAGGCTAATCCGGGATGACACTTTACACACTTGCATTATGCCCGGCTTTCCCATGACACGCCTCAAATAGATGTCACGGGTTTATTCAACAGATAAATGCATGTTTTGACACATATTTCATCTGTTTAAAAAGGAATTCAGTTAGTGCCATATGAAATATCATGTCTCGACCATTGAATGCGAGGCATGAGAATTGCGCAAAACACGAAGCGAGACACGATATTCACGCGAGACATGAAGCAAGGCACGATATTGTAAAACCATATCTCGCACTGTCGCAGTATCCCATACCACGAAATCTCGAGGTAAAACATCGTGTCTCGCTTGGTGTTACGCGCAATTCTCGTGTCTCGATTCATGTCTCGCGTTAAAATATCGTGCCTCGCTTCGTGTCTCGCGCAATTCTCGTGCCTTGCGTTCAAAGGTCGAGACACGAGATGCGAAGCGAGACACGAAGCGATACATGATATTCAGGCAAGACACGAAGCGAGCCGCGATATTATATCGTTCAAATATCGCCCAAATCTCGAGTCTCGCAGTAGATATTCAAACTACGATACTCGAAACACGAAGCGAGGCGCGAGAATTGCACGAGACTCGAGGCGAGGCACGATATTGTATCGTTCAAATATCACACGATTATCGAGTATATCACACGATTATCGAGTATCTAGTATCGTGCCTCGCTTCGTGTCTCGTGGTAAAATATCGAGCCTCGCTTCGTGTCTCGCGCAATTCTCTTGCCTTGCGATCAAAGGTGGAGACACGAGATGCGAAGCGAGACACGATATTCAGGCGAGACTCGAAATTCGGGCAATATTTGAATGATACAATATTGTGCCTCGCTTCGCGTGTCGCCCGATTCTTGTGTCTCACTTCATGTTTCGAGTATTGTGGTTTGAAAATCTACCGCGATATTTCAACGATATAATATCGTGCCTCGCTTCGTGTCTCGCCTGTATATCATGTATCGCTTCGTGTCTCGCTTCGCATCTCGTGCCTCCACCTCTAAACGTGAGGCACGAGAATTGCGCGAGACATGAAGTGAGGCACGATCTTTAACCGCGAGTCACGAAGAGAGACACGAGAATTGCGCGAAACACCAAGCGAGACAAGATATTTTGCCGCGAGATATCGTGGTATGGGATACTGCGACAGTGCGAAATCTCGTGCCTCAATACGTGTTTCGCGGGAATATCGTGTCTCACTATGTGTTTCGCGCAATTCTCGTGTCTCGCCCTTGCCATAAGAGGCACGATATTTCATATGGCACTAACCGGTTTCCATAGTTTTCAATGTAAATCATACTCATATTTTGAAACATCACAGAAACATAACATACTTTTATAAACTGCAACACTTGCCGCTATATCTTCACAATTACAGTAAATCAGCAGCCACAATGGATGTTGCTACTTCGATTTTATGTACTTGTCTCCAGCTTTTAACATGTTTAATTTGATGAATTATAATATACCACACAATTAATATATATTGCATACAATATAATGTTTTTAATATAACTTTATTCAGTATGTATTTGTTTGTCTCAAGGCTATTTTGTCTTTTGTTGCATTTGATGACATGTAACACAGTCATAATGTTACTATTATTCTCTTTTGTATATATTTTAAAAGTTTTTTTTCTGAATTCCCATATATTTATTTGATGTAAATATACTTGTATAATATATTGGTGTTATTACCTTAATATCCTTATGTTAATGTCTCAATGTATTATTGTGACTTTATATACAGAATCATTATACATTTAACTGCAATAACTATCATATATTTCTTTATATACAGAATCATTATACATTTAACTGCAATGACTATATTTCCTAATAACGCCTGCAGCCTTATAACACTCAAATGCATGCAGGGCACCAGTGTTTTGTAAATTTTTGAAAGAAATGATTTGACAATGAGCTAAGTAACACAGTCATATTAGGTCATAGATTTTTTATTTCTTGGTTCTCTGACATTTTTGGAAACGTGTCCATTTGGAGGAGGGAAAAAAATAAAAATAAAAATAAAAAACAACAACACAGAATTGAGTAAATTAATGACTAGAATTTCACAAATGGAAATGGGCAGTGATATTAAAATCCTAATACTTTATTACTTACAAAAATCATATTACACAACATTCACCTAATCACAACATGATATCCATGACATTAATATTTTTTTTTGCATTCCGTGAAACAGGTTGAAACCCTTTCACGTCATTTTTACGATATCGGTTACATTCTAAATTTTTTATTTTTTTTGCTTTTTGGAAAAAATCGGGCCGGCAGATCCGAGAACCAAGAAATAAAAAAACTCTCGCCTTATGTTTTCCATATACATGACAGCAAGAAATTGAGTCATATTATAAGGCCCCCTTTGGGAACATGTATAGCCTCAGGAGCGTTTATTAGGGAATATACAGTAAATATTAGGGAATATACAGTAAATATTAGGGAATATACAGTAAATATTAGGGAATATACAGTACATATTAGGGAATATACAGTAAATATTACACATGTAATTCACAACATTATTATGATTTGGAAGAGTAATTGTGTCCCTTTATTTTATTTTTACCAATATGTACACCACTGACAGAATTATTAAACATTTATTTGTAACTTTATTTTAATGATTTTCAAGTGAATTGATGCTTTAGCACACAGTATTATTGTAACCTTTACCCCTTACACCACAATCAGCACCAAGTTAATCACTGAATTCAGATCCCAGTTATAAATATAATCAGTTTCCATAGTGAACATCCAAACATAGATTCCAATTAATTAAAACACCTCCATCTGCACAGTTCCCATCCAACTTGCCCTGGAAATGCTTCCTAATGACTCCAATTAGCACCGGAAAGCACAGAATTCAAAATTGATTTGCGCAATTCTCAAAGGAAGAACATATGGTTCATCCAGGAAATTATTTAATTGCTTATCAATACTGAATTGCCACACAATTAAAATTGCTAACGACAAATTTTAGTCCCTCTTTTCTGTGAGAAATCCCAGAAATCATATGCTTGCTAAGGGCACATAATTGCCTATGACAAATACAATGTTGCACGTGGATCTATAATTTATTCCTTGCATGAAATCAATTTTAATTGTTGCTTCAATAAAAGAACACAAACTGGTGAATACAAATTTCAAAAAATTGCAAAAAAATTTGTTCTTTAAAGATATCTCTTCTGGTAAATTTAATCTATTGCACTATGTAATAAAACTGCATAATTTATTTAATAAACATATACCTTGTTATCTGTAGCACATGAATTCATAGTTTCTTTCTGAAGTCAGAACATTTCTCACAAGAGCACTGAAGGATAATATTTTTCACAAATCATATTTTTCACACACCTGTGACGAATAGAATCTCATTTGTCATATTTTGAAGTGCGAATGTGATAAGCTAAAAAATGGGATTTACGTGAGGATCACAGAATAATACAAATCATTGCATATCAAGGACTGGATGCGATCACAAGCTTTACAGAATATGTGAAGAATAAGACTGTGAAGTGTGAAGAATAAGATCTAAATTTTCACACCTGTGAGGAATGAGATCCAATTGTTCACAGGTGTGAAAAATATGATTTGTGAAGAATTAGACTGTGAAGTGTGAAGAATAAGATCTCAATGTTCACACCTGTGAGGAATGAGATCCCATTTTTCACAGATGTGAAAAATATGATTCATGAAAAATATGGTCCTACAAAGCACAATAATGCACAATTATACCATTATAGTCAGCATCTGAATAATATTGATCACTAACCTTGAAGTTAAATCTGATTACAACCTATTACAAAACGATGTAAACATGGTGAAATAAAAGTTCTAACACAGTTGTCAATAACTTTATCATTCAAGCTAGAACAGGATATATCTGCATAATGCATTGCGTATTTGCACAAATTGATGAAGGTTATGAAATAACGAATAACATTACAGCAACATGCCAAAACTATGTCTACCTGTTTGTTTCGAATTCAAACTACAATTTGCTTACAAATTCTTTGTAAATTTGTGGGGGAGTGAATACATCCTTAAATTACCTGGTTGAGTCTGCTGTAAGTCATAATGGAAACAAACCTAGCTTACAAATTTAGACATCCATAGACTATGATATATAGAATAATAGGTTAGTGTTGAATACAGATAAGATGATAATGTGGAACTATCTTGATATATAAATCAAGGACAACTACTATACATTTAAATACTGGTAAAAACGGTTATCTTTTCTGGGAAAAGTACAAATTAGTGTTAATATTTCATAGTTTAACAATTTCTTTTATGTCAAATTAGCACTATGTGTGGACCCAACATGTGTGCCCTCTCCTCTACTAGATTTCCTGTTCTAACACAAAGTAAGCTGAATTTTAAATTTGTAATTTTCAGCTATAATTGAGACGTGTTGTGGGAAACCCGGCTTATTGCATGTGTGTAAAGTGTCGTCCCAGATTAGCCTTTGCAGTCCACACAGCCTAACCTGGGACGACACTTTCCACCTACAGTGGATTCATGTTTAGAAGAAAACAACCTCAAATTAGAAAATTCCATTAAAAGCGGCAAGTGTGGACCTGGATTTGCCTATGCAGACTGCACTTGCTAATCCAGGAGGACACTTCACGCACATGCAATAAGCCCGGGTTTCCCATGACACGCCTCAATTGATTTGTAAAACTTTCTTCTTTCACAATGTATGTAGGTAAGACACCCGAATACCAGGGAAAATGTTAACAAAACTCCCAAGGAGAAAGTTACCTTTAAGTCGTACTTTAGGAAAAATTTTAGTTAAATTCTGTTCATAATAGGATAAAATATGTAAAATCTCAGCAATATTAACTACTTTACAATATATTAATGGGCTGGGATGTATAAAGACTAGGGGTGTCACAATATCAGAAATCCATATCACGATATATTGTGATATTTGGTAATTTATCACGATATTCATTGTGATATATTGCGACCTTTGCATGTATGTATTTAGGAAGCTTAAGATTGACAAGATCACTATGAACAATGCAAAATTTTTGTTATAGGATGGTTTTTAACTTTTATTAACACCAATGTTGATGACAGGCGCAAATAGCAATATATAAACAGCAGATTTTGACCTTTACCCCTTCAAAACTATCAGCTTTACAAAATTAATGGTACTGGCTTTCAACAGTTTATCACTGACAATAAGCCTGTTTTAATTCAGTCAAAAGTATTGTAATCAAGGTATTAATATCAGGAAAACTGTAAAAGAAGACGACATAGAAATGCAATTTATCAGTACGGACATTCATATCGCGATATTATATTGCACACTCAAATATTGCAATATACCAATATACCAACATATTGTGACACCCGTAAATAAAGACTCATAGTTTTGCAAAATTCGACTGTAAATGTGTTTACTTCTGTCAAAAGCAAATACTGAAGTAAGCTTAAAACTGCAGCAACTGTTCTCAAAATGATTGCGCAGCAAGGGTGCATAATTTTGGCGATTTGAAAAAAACAAACTAACATACAAACATGTTTGACCTCGCAAAGAATCAAGCTGAATTGATTATCTGACAAAATTAAAGATATTGAAAAATTCCTTTAACAACAAAACCTACTTCCACTGATGGATCAGTGTACAATGTAAATGTGTAATGTTGATATGAGAACTTTTCTCTTGAATGTTACTCCCATTGGACATTACTGATGCCTTCCAGAGCTCAAGTTTGACACAGAAAAAAGCATAATGCTGTTAAAAATGCTTTCATGTCTTAATAAATTCTCCATTATCTGGAAATATGACCCCACTCTGAAAACATGATTGTATTTCGACAGACCTTGAATTGTTTCCTACAGCAGTTATGCCATGGAACTGATTCTTCAAAGGGAGATAATGGACCTAATTCTTTAAAGGAAGATAATAAACCTGATAATTCAAAGGGAGGTAATGAACCTGACATTTCAAAGGGAAATAATGGACCTGATTCTTCAAAGGGATGGACCTGATTCTTCAAAGGGGGATAATGGACCTTTTCATCAAAGGGAGATAATGGATCTGATTCTTCGAGGTAAACAATAAAAAAAATATATTGGATTGAGTTATGGTTTTTAATTTAAAGATTTAATTGAAATATATTTTTAAGATTCTAATCCAAAATCCCAGAGAGCAGGCAATGATCATTGTATAGTTTTGAAAACAAAGGTTGTATTAAAACCTTAAGACTGTGAACTGCTTTGTAGGCTACACACTACTAATTAAGCATGTTAAATTAAGCAACTACTTTTTTTTGGCCAGGACTTTCTTACACCACTTTTTTTTTCTAGTTGATTTCACGCCATTTTGTCATTTGCAAGGTAAAAAAGTTCATATGTCTTCATCAAAGTCGTATATACAGCCTTAACAGGTAGGTTTTGTTTCTAATCCTTACAGCCCTAGGAAGACCATGAAAATCAATGAAATGGTTGCATACTACTATACACCATCTGGTGTCAATATATTTATGTGTATAGTATTTTTTAAACAGTCATTACTCTTCCGCAAAGCACAACTAATAAACTGGGTAGGCTACAACTACCACTCTAATGCTTGATATTTTATTGTGAGATGGGGATAAAACAAGAGTGTAACTTACTTGTAATAGACATAAATTGCTAGAATGATAATTTACATGAGTGATGGGGATGGTAATAATTACTCTTTGCACATCTGGGTAGTGAACAAAGAACACAAGAGGTGTGTCGTGGGAAAACCGGGCTTAATGCATGTGCGGCACTTTCCGCTTTTATGGTATTGTCTGTTTCAAGGAAGTCTCTTCTAAGCATAAATCCACTGTAGGCGGAAAGTGCCGTCCTGGATTAGCCTGTGCAGACTGCACAGGCTAATCTGGGACGACACTTTACGCACATGCATTAGGCCCGGTTTTCCCACGATGCGCCTCATAAGAAGATTGTGTCAAAAGCCAGAGGCTTACTGATACAATTTTGAGTCCTTTTCCTGGGTAGAACCAGTAGTTGATGTCTTTGAGAAAGATCACAAGAGCACTCCCTGAGAAGGGTTTGAACTCACGACCTCCTGACTGCAAGGTATACATAGGCTGTCAACCAAGTTACCAAAAAAATATCGGAATAATAAAGGAATATTTTCACAAAAAATATTGGACTTTTTGTCTTTTTTTTTCAGAAAATATAGGAATTTTACAGTAAAAAATACTTCATTATAAGGATGATATGGGATCATTTTAGAGCCTGATAAGTCCTATAGCTTGAATTTTAATCAAAAACCATTTGCTTCTCATATTCATTGTAATAAATTCGCAACTGAGACATGCATGCCATGGCCTAAAAATAATATGAGAATCTAAGTTTGATGCGAGCGAAGAGAGGGAGAAAAAATCAATGGATAGGTTCGCGATATACTGTTCACAGACCAATTTCAGATGTGTGAATGACCAAATTTATCAAAAATATACGAACAATTTTTAAAACATAAGAAACTATAGGAAATATAGGACGTTTTTCAAAATATAGGATTTCTTTCCAAAATATAGGAATATAGGAATTGGTTGACAGCCTGCATACACCACAACCATAACGCTACCATAACTTCTATCAATAATTTTAAAAAAATACTGGTATCTCATCATGCAGCAAAAAATTCTGTCAGAACCGAACGATTTCTATTATCGGTTGACAAACCCCCATGTGTATTATAAAGGCACAAGGCTGATAAATTATTAATATAAATTGCAGGTATTCTATCATGCGAATTGATGAAAGCCCTTATCTCTTGGTGACATCTTTTTGTTTTCAATTCCCCATGCAGCTCGATCAATACCTGAAAACTATGGTACCTGCAAAGTACACAGTACAACGACACAGATGCATTGAACTGGTGCTAAATTGATCAGCAGCTTCATTCCAACTGCTGAATAATTGATTTTTAGAAGGCGAACAGTGCATTTTAACAGTAGGTTCTGGTCGTAATCATGTGACACATATGAACAGTGCATTTTAACAGTAGGTTCTGGTCGTAATCATGTGACACATCTGTTAGAATTAATCTCTAAAAGGTGAACAGTGCATGTAAGCAGTACAGCTCATTTGGCCCTAATTGTTCATGCTCATTAATTTAATATGACACATTTGTCAGAATGGAGCTGCAACGAGTAACACTGATGGCTCGATTCAATTCGATTCAATTTCGATATCAAATATCATTTAGTTGAATATTTCGATTCTATTCAGGTTAACTTTTTACGGGTTTGTTTTTTACTTTCGTGGGTCAATGACTTAAAGTATTGTAATTTTTATTTGTTATTATTAATGTCATTGTATTGGTTAATGTCAACATACGTATTGCCTTATATATCGATATAAATAAGAACAATGGAAACATTCATTTTGCTGATAATGTTCACAACCAGTGCATATAACAGCAACCATGAGTAATCTACACAAACAACATAATTTGAATGAACAGTTTTATGACAAATTATATGTATATGAGGTGTGTCGTGGAAAAACTGGGCTTAATGCATATACTTAAGTGTCGTCCCGGATTAGCCTGTGCAGTCCGCTTTCCGCCTACAGTGAATTATGTTTAGAAGAGATTTCCTTGAAACAAAAAATACCATACAAGCGGAAAGTGCCGTCCTGGATAAGCCTGTGCGCACATGCATTAAGCCCGGTTTTCCCACAAAACGCCTCATATTAAAGGTCCCCGGTTCGATCCCCACTCAGTTCTCAAGATCTTTCAAAAGATACCAAGTACTGGTTCTTCCCAGGAAATGGACTTGAGAGTGCCTAAGGCTGCAATTGAGCTAAAATAAATAGGTTTAAACTAACTATATATATATATATATATAAGATAATTGAATCAAACTTGGATGGTTTTGAATCAAAAATCGAATCAGGTAATTTACAATAGATTCATTGGTGCATTGAAAGAAAGCTCTATGTCAGAACACCTTCACGGTGAATATGGTCATCACATACTGCTGAAATCAATTGGAAAGCACAGTATACTTCGTGGAAAAAGTGGGTTGAACAGGCAAGATTTACCGGTATCTGTATTTTAATTCGAATATTTAACAATCCATATACTCTATGATAAAACCACGAGTTGCACGGAATAAAATATGATTTAAGCCACACATGAACGTTCAATTTTAGTAAAATAGTGCTAACAAGGTGTAGATCTCGGTAAAAAACCTGTATTAAATGATATGCATAATTCGCATTTAAACCTTAAGTTTAAATATAAAGTTTATATTTCCAAACGTTGTTTTTTTCAACTCAAACACAGTGATAAGATCACAGAAACTTAAATGAGCTTCTATCATACAAATTATAGCCAAAATGGAAGAAAAATCTGAATATATGTCGTGTCGCTCTAATTTTGTGGGTCTTATTTACGATTTTGGCACATGGGCATTAATACATTCTGTTATCTCACCACTGAGTTGGATAAAACACAATTTGCAATGTGCTCTTTGCAAACAAATGATTCAAAATACCGATTTTTGTTGCTATTTCATGTACATGTTATGTTATTGTACCTGAACCTGCTGATAATTTAGTGGGTTCTGATTGGCTGGCCTACTTTGGTGGGAAAGAGTGTTTAGAGCACCAATTTACTTTTACTTTGTTTGTGCTAGAGCATGAGCTGACCAAAGAACGAAAATCTTTGTGAAAAGTAGTGTTTTTGAAAATTGTATCATCATAAATACACAGTCCTTATCATATTTTTTTTAAGGTAACAATATAAGCATGACGAAATCTATTGTGCAGGTTTAACTAAAGGCTTCATGTATCTATAAATATTTCTATTGTGTTAGTCATTGTTCATAAATATTAAATAAATGATGAAATTGCACACAGCGATTCATGGGTAGGAATGCTAACTTAAAGTGAACAGTATGAAAATGTCAGTCAAATTTAGGGAAGGGGCATTGTTTATAAACATTCTTACAGAAAATAGCAAAATTCTAGTGAAAAATAAACACAAGGGAGATAATCATACATGTGCAATTATCCTTGGGAAACTGTTCGATTTTTTAGAATGAAATTTAATAAATTTAATTGCAAAATAGTTATAGGGTAGTGAAATATTTTATGTCATTCATTGGTGATTTAAATGACCAAGTCACTTACTGGTTGACATTTAATAGGATTTCCTTTTCAGATAATGCAAAAATATACAATTCACTTAACTTAGTAATTTGGACAATGTTTTTGGATGCACGAGCAAAAATTATATTACTTTTAAACAGCCACGAAATTATGGTAACCCACGAAATTATGGTAATTAGGCATATATTTGAAAATTCACTTCATGAATGAGACTTGGACACTTATTCACTTTGTCTATGATGACAGACGAATTTCAGGAAATATGTTGCAAGAATATTTAGTAGCAATAACCACTGCGTTCCCTAGAACTAAAATTATTGTCATATTATGATGAAAACCCAGAGAAATTAACATTTTCTTGCACTGCACTCTGTTTACGGTGCCCATCATTATAAAGGTAACATAGTTTTATTACATCAGTATACGGTGACCATATACACCATGACTTTGAAAGATGAACAGTACATGTAAACGATAGATCTCCATTGGCCATGCCATCATCATCATGTGACAAATTCGTTTTATCTTCTCACTGACTGCATAATGATATGACAAACATAAAAGTGCTATTGTGGACAAACCTTGGATGTAGATTAATAGATTAGATTTATTCAGTTTAAAACACACTTGACAACACACAACATAAAAATTTAGGATATAGAACAATAACATAAATAACCAGTATTTATATAGAACTATAAAAGCGAATTAAGGGCAACTTTTGCTCCTTGAAATGCAAGTGCATTACACTTGATAGTCATTTTTTACGCACTGAAAAATCGAATAGTATGCTACAGAAACAACTATTTAGAAGCAATTTATAAATGCTAGATGTTAAAATAGATTCAAAGATGGGGTGAGTAAAATGGACGAAGTTTTAGTGAACCTGTGTAGTAACCTAGGATGGCCTTGAAAGCCCAAAAGCTTATTTCCAATGAGATCCTTGTGGCGACTGAGTGTTCTCTATCATTGTCCAGGGTATTTCCAACAATCAATTGATGTTAATGGCTTTATTTCAAGCACTCAATTAAATCACTCATTACTCAATTATTTTTAAAATGATGGGGCAATACTCCATTCTGGCAAAATCCTTTTTTGTTGCCATGTCACTGGGGAGGCAGCATTTGCATCTCATAAATTTATCATCACAGGGATTCATCTATGGTTTCCAAATAATTTGTAGTCTTTCAATAGTGTGATTAAAACCTAACTAGTTCAAGGCTCCGGAGACAGGAGTACTCAGAGGTCTGTAAGTGTATGCCTGATCAATCTGTCAAGTGTTGCACATAACAAACTATTATGTGAAGTTAGCATTAGACATTTCGCATAAAATAGACTGTTTTATTACACCAATGTTTGACCAACAGTCAACTGTATATAAATGAAAATATTAGCACTGGAATTATAACAGCAGAAATGATTGCATCTGATTAATTTTACAATAAAACTGTACAACTGTAAATGCACTGACATTTTCACCATGAAGTTTGGATAAATGGACACAGTTTTTCAGGACAGTAAAAATTATCAGGGACTTCAGTTTTGTATTATGCACCCAGGGGGTAGCGGCGGGCATATACGGGACTTTAGACTGAGACTGATTCTGGAAAAGCAGGAGTTTGACACCCAGAATAATTCCTGGTACAGAAGAAATAGACTTTGGTCGGATTTGAGATCCCAGTAATATTGATAGAAGCATTATCGGAATTTAACATACATACATGAACAGCTCGAATTGCCGAGTTATATATATGTGAGAAAATATATGTAACAAGTCTATTCTATGTTTGAAGTGTTATTTTAAATTCACACAAAAACGTGTTGCCAATGCTCTCGATAAGCAGTAAAGCAAATAAAACACCTTGTGATGAGCATTATTTGTGAAGTGTAACCAACTAATGTGAAAACACCTTGTGACGAGCATTATTTGTGAAGTGTAACCTACTAATGTGAAAACACCTTGTGACGAGCATTATTTGTGAAGTGTAACCTACTAATGTGAAAACACCTTGTGACGAGCATTATTTGTGAAGTGTAACCAACTAATCCACTTAGAGCTGAACACAATTAATCGTTGCATAGCTAACTATCAATGAACCTTTTATATCTACAACTTACATCATGAAAAAAAGAATATTTACTAAGTGACGCAAGAAAACACCACATGACAATCATAATTACTGACTTGTAACCCATTTGCAGTTGAACAAATGCACAAGTGGAATACTACATGTCATTATCATTTAGTTATAGGTGGGGGGTCATAATGTATGTTCTTTATTTTTGTATATACCTGACCTCTACAATTATTTACCTCTTCTCATTTCATTAAATCAAGTATGCATAAAATTATGTTCCAATTAAATGTGTTTTAAAAATATATGTGCTAATAATACATAATTATGTATACATACCTCTGTCTATTTCTTGAACTGATCAATCTGAAAATATACAAAAAAAAATATATACTCTTAATTCTAAATTATTGTTGTTGTTGTTGCTGTTTTTGTTTCTATCATTTTCACTTCTGCTGCTGCTGCTTCTGCTACTACTACTACTACCACTACTATTACTACTACTACTACTACTACTACTACTACTACTACTACTACTATTACTACTACTACTACTACTACTACTACTCCTATTACCATTACCATTACCATTACTACTACTACTACTACTATTACTACTCCTACTACTACTACTACTACTACTACTCCTACTACTCCTACTACTATTACTACTCCTACTACTATTACTACTACTACTACTACTACTACTACTACTACTACTACTACTACTACTATTACTACTCCTACTACTACTACTACCACTACTATTACTACTACTACTACTACCACTACTATTACTACTACTACTACTACTACTACTACTACAACTACTACTACCACTACTATTACTACTCCTACTCCTACTCCTACTACTACCACTACTATTACTACTACTACTACTACTACTACTACTACTACTACCACTACTACTACTATTACTACTACTACTACTACCACTACTATTACTACTCCTACTCCTACTACTACTATTACTACTAATACTACTACTACTACTATTACTACTCCTACTCCTACTACTACTACTACTACTACCACTACTACTACTATTACTACTACTACTACTACCACTACTATTACTACTCCTACTCCTACTACTACTACTACTACTACTATTACTACTCCTACTACTATTACTACTACTACTACTACTACTACTACTACTACTACCACTACTACTACTACTACTATTACTACTCCTACTCCTACTACTACTACTACCACTACTACTACTCCTACTACTACTACTACTACTACTACCACTACTATTACTACTACTACTACTACTACTACTACTACTACCACTACTATTACTACTCCTACTCCTACTACTACCACTACTACTACTACTACTACCACTACTATTACTACTACTACTACTACTACTACTACTACTACTACTACTATTACTACTACTACTACTACTACTACTACTACTACTACTACTACTACTACTACTACTACTACTACTACTATTACTACTACTACTACTACTACTACTACTACTACTACTACTACTACTACTACTACTACTACTACTACTACTATTACTACTACTACTACTACTACTCCTACTACTACTACTACTACTACTACTACTACCACTACTATTACTACTACTACTACTACTACTACTACTACTCCTACTACTACTACTACTACTACTACTACTACTACTATTACTACTACTACTACTACTACTACTACTACTACTACTATTATTACTACTACTACTACTACTACTACTATTACTACTCCTACTCCTACTACTATTACTACTACTACTACTACTACTACTACTACTACTACTATTACTACTACTACTACTACTACTACTACTACTACTACTACTATTACTACTACTATTACTACTATTACTACTACTACTAATACTACTACTACTACTACTGCTACTATTACTACTACTAGTATGAGTCTGCTTGCACAAAGATTTTAAACATATTTTTAATACATAAAAAGACAACTGTCTTAAAGTTGATATCAATGACTCAGAAAAGCAATAATAATAATTAATAGGTCAAATACAATAGTTCGCAGGGATTTTTTCCTTTTTTAACAGGGTTAATTTTTCCCAGTTGGAATGCAAAATTCCCAAATCAGAAGTGAACAAAAATACTTAGGAATTGTAAATTTTAACCAATTCTACACTATTTTAAATAATTGATTAATAACAGTATTTCTTAAAGGTTTCATAAGGCCCCCCCAAAAAAGTTCAGTTTCTGGTCTCCTGCTCAAAAAAATCATGGTCGGTAGGTGGGGATTTTGTTTTTTCATTTTATGATGGGAGAATGGTTTGTGTTGTACACGGTAACAGTCTTTTACAGTCTTTATTATTTTTGGACCAAAAATATGTAGGGTCGGCAGCAAAAGTAAAGGGTCGGTCGGGAGACCAGAAACGGGACTGTTTTTTTTTGGGGGGGGGGGGGGCCTAACTGGCAAGATTTCACAATGCAAAATTCCCAATTTTATGGGTACTGGGCACATTCCCAAAGCAGTACAAAAAAAATCACTGGGTCGTAAATATTTCATATCCCCATAGATGTTTTACTGATTACCAAATATATTGATATTTTTGTTAAAACAATGACAGATGAAAGTTTCATAGGCATGTAAAAGGAATACAGGCATACATACAGGATCTTGAGTTCAAGGGGGTGGAAAAATTCAGTAAATGAAAAAGCTTTTGCTCCCTCTAACATAATGGGATAGATACGAGAAAGAAGCAATACCGACAGAAAGAAATTTTTTACCCAAATAATACCCAGAAATGGGTTTGCTTATACCTATAAAATCAGCCAATGAAATAGATTTGTGGCGTGTCGTGGGAAAACCGGACTTAATGCATGTGCGTAAAGTGTCATCCCAGATTAGCCTGTGCAGTCCGCACAGGCTAATCTGGGACGACACTTTCCGCCTAAAGTGGATTTATGGTTAGAAGACACTTCATTGAAACAGAAAATTCCATAAAAGCGGAAAGTGCCGTCCTGGATTAGCCTGTGCGACACTTTACGCACATGCATTAAGTCCGGTTTTCCCATGACGCGCCACATTTATAGCCCTTGTGCAGACTGAGCCAAGATTTTGTTTCGTATTATATAAGGGACTAACTAAGCAGCAGCTGCAAGTTGTGGCAACCCGCTGACGTAAGAATGTAAGAATCTAACGCTTGACAAAATCTAGGACGATATTTTACTTCTTGAAGGCTACAACTGCTTGTTATTTCCAGACGTTCTATAATTAAGAAATCATAAAAGTCCTCCGAGGTAAAATATCATGAAATACTTCAGGAATATTTTCAACACTCTGATTTCGCATAAATTTTGCAAGTAATTACACCAAAAAAATTGCATGCACAAATATAGACATAATAATAGAGCTAGAACAAAAAAGTTATAGCCGTAATTTCAGAAATAAAGACAATTTTTATTAATTTTCAGGGGTCGTGTTTTGTGTGTCATGTGGCTTCTTACTTGGAACAGTTCTATATGTAAGACGAATTCCTGGAATAGTTAATAGGACAAGATAATCACTGTTACACCAAAGTCATTGCACCTTCTTCAAAGAAGCATCTTTAAATATAGTTGTACAATTACAAAACTGAAATGCTCAGAGCAAACCTTCGACTTCAGTCGCGTAGTTTCCTTAATTCACATTACAGCACTTTACTTGCGGAGAATCAAATGCTTCTTTCAACATACATAGAACAGATTCCAAAATGCCAGCATGCTTTTAAAGTCTCGAGCAATGACCTTGAAAACAACAACAATTGAGGCGCGTCGTGGGAAAACCGGACTTAAATAATGTGTGTAAAGTGTCATCCCGGATTAGACTGTGCAGTCCGCAAAGGCTTATCCGGGATGGCACTTTCGCCTACAGTGGATTTATGTTTAGAAGAGACTTCCTTGAAACAGAAAATACCATAAAAGCGGAAAGTGCCATCCCGGATTATCCTGTGCTAATCCGGGATGACACTTTACGCACATGCATTAAGTCCTGTTTTCCCACGATGCACCTCAATTAATAAAGAATTGTAAATTTTCATCAGGAAGTTGTTGCATAACATAACATATAAAGTAAATATTTAGTGAGGCTACCTTAAGACTGAAAATATATATGAACAAAATGAACATATAAATGAAAGAATAATTGAATACATAAATGCACGATCGAATGAAGAAATTAATACATTTAGAAAGAAATGCATTCTGAAAAACAACTACCCATAAGTGCCAGTCAAAAATATTGTGAAATACTAAGAACAAAATACTGCACCAGAAAAAAAGGGCATTGCCTCCTGCCCAGATAAAATAAATCAAATTTGCTGACTTGGTGCAACAGTTCATTTCCCACAGGAAAACAACAGCCAGACACTGGTGTTATTGAGTTTTGAGAAACACTTTATATTATCCCACCATGTTTACCAGCTTTTTTGCTTTCAATTTAAATCAATAACTGTAGATGTGCTTCTGCCATGTCTTTTAGAAAGCAAATATGGTTGCTATGGAAACCAAAAAAAATCATCTATCAAAATTGCCTAAATGCAAATAAAACATATCCGATCAAGTATTTTATGTGCCACATGCTGTTTTATTTCAGACAGAATCTGGAGTCCAGGCAAATGTTATTCATTAACATACAAATACATGGTTTTACATGAACCAATTAATGGACCACAACAAGAACAACAATAACAACAGTTATGCACCTATCAATATTTTCCCCCAGGAGGGGAACACCGGGCTTACCCAGGGGAATTCGACTATTTTTATTTTTCAGGGTCTAATTCCCCACCCTAGAGTCCAGCTGTTTATTGTAAATCCCCACAATGAGAGATGCTTGGTGTATCAAATGGCCTGGTGGAGTGCCTAGTATAGCCGGGATCTAAAATCCAACCAAAGTCTATTTCCCTGGACCTGGAATCATTTGTGGCATCAATTTCCCGCCTGTCTGCAATGGCCTTCAGTCTAAAGTTCCATATATGTCTGCCACTCCTCCCCTAGGGAAAAATATTGCTTAGGTGCATTACACTAGATACATCTGAACTTTATTATAAATAGAACATTCTGGCTTTGTATCCTAACATTACCATTATTTCCATTCTACACTCAATGTACTTCAGCTACAAGTGCTTAGAGTTCAATTTAAAGTCTTAAATTTGAACAGTTTTTTTCACAATCAAAAATTATTTTAAAATTATATTCCAATATCAAAGACCAATTACATTTTGAAGTATAAATAATATACCATATTTCATAATTTAGTTTTCTTAAAGGTATTGTCCTTTAAATACATATTCAAAGGACATAAATTGTACTTGACAACAATAGCATCAACTACCTTTATCATGATTAGTTTGTCATACATATTAGTGAACACTGTTGTGATGACTGCTATTCTGCAAACTCATTAGGTACATTTAAGACACTACATCTTGATTACCCTGAACTTACAGCAATCTAGTGCACTGACGAGTACTAGCAGGTTAAGGATTCAACTTACAGCAATCCAGTGCACTGACGAGTACTAGCAGGTTAAGGATTCAACTTACTGCCCTCTAGTGCTCTAACAAGTACTAGCAGGTTAATGATCCAACTTACTGCAATCTGGTGCACCTATGAGTACTAGCAGATTAAGAGAACTAACAGGTTAATGATCCAACTTACAACTATCCAGTGCAATTACGAGTACTTGCAGGTTAATGACTCAACTTACTGCAATCTAGTGTACTGATGAGTACTAGCAGGTTAGTGATTCAATATACTGCAATCTAGTGCACTGATGAGTACTAGCAGGTTAATGATTCAACTTACTGCAATCTAGTGCACTGATGAGCACTAGCAGGTTAATGATTCAACTTATTGCAATCTAGTGCACTGATGAGTACCAGCAGGTTCATTATTCAATTTACTGCAATCTAGTGCACTGATGTGTACTAGCAGGTTAATGACTCAACTTACCACAATCCAGTGCACTTACGAGTACCAGCAGGTTAATGATTCAACATACCTTGCAATTCATTTTAAGACTTTAATGGTGCAATCCTGTTAACACCGATGTTAAAATCATTAAAAAGACGCATTATCAAACACAAAGTCAAAGCAACAAGTAAATCCATGCTTTTATCCTGTGTATTTTTAGTGCCGTAATTTAGATAGTAATGTATTAATACCATATCAGATTTAACAGTAAAGTACTTAGTGGTTTCCATGGGAACTATGTTAATCAACGTTATTGCACTTACAACATTCATGACAGACTATGTATTTAGTTTTAGTTTAGTTTAAACCTATTTATTTTAGCTCGATTGCATCGAAAGCCCAGGGCTTATTGAGACACTCTCGAGTCCGTTTCCTTTTGTAGAACCAGTACTTGGTGTCTTTGGGGGAGATCTTGAGAATGCTACCAGAGTGGGGATCGAACCCCGGACCTCCCGATCGCTAGGCGGACGCCATATCCACTACGCCACCGCGACCTGTATTTGTTTCTCAACATCTTACTAAATGCAATTTTCATGTTCAAAGCAGCTTAATGACCAATTAGATGTCAAAGGATATGTATACCTGAACATCAAAGGCACATCACAAGAAAAACTGCAAAATTAATGGAACATATTTAAGCTGCATACTGACATTTTACCATATTTATAATGTGATATTAATTATTCCCCTGGATCTTACATCATACTAGACAACAAATCTTACAGAAAAGTTGTGCACAAATAAAAAAAAATTAACACATTTTGATTAATTCATTAGATGTCTGAGGGATTCAAACTTCAAAGTCATGCTCACAAATTGGCACACTGAACACTACAGCCAATTTTTAAACATTTACAGCAAATAATCACATAGAATATATATTGCATTCAAAAAGATTCTGCAAAGCTGAATTATATACTGGTGCTAGAAAGACGCCCCTCCAGTGTTTACAACTTATTTAATAGAAAATAACGGATCAATTGTTTTTCTTTTTATAAAATACAGCAAAGTTAACAATGCATCGGCATTAAACATCGTTAATTTTAATTTTGTTTGCCACAAATTGTATTATCAAACATGTAATAATAATAATGTCCCTTTAAAACAAATATCAGCAATATTTTAATGGCACATTTGCAAAATATCTGATTCAATGCACCTGCAGCTATTTTGTTAAAGGCTTTTTTATCCTATATCAAAGAATTTATCTACATGTGTGTCTCTCAAGTATCTACCACACCAGAGCACATTACTATTTATGTTGCCTACGTAGCATGTAATAACATTACACAGGACATTCTTTTCCTATTCTGTCATAAGAAAACCAATCCACTACGTTTGTTAGGCGTGGTGCAAAAAGGTCTAAACTGCACGTGTTAAATTAATACCTTTACCAGTGTTTTGTTAATGTTTTTATAATGTGTACGAATTTGGCTTACTAATCTGAAATACCATTCAAATCGACTGATTTTAGTCAAACACTTAAATTTCCTGGTGTTGGTTCATTTTGTGTTGATATTTGTATGTTCAGTTATATCACGGCAGTCAGTTAATCTACTCACACTTTTGCCAGGCAAGCTTAGCCATTCTAAGCAGTTTAGCAGTACTAAGTGCACATACTTATGCCAGTAACTGACAACTACCCTACTTCAATCAGAGGTAGCTGGAGAATGGCCATAGCAATAATTTCAAGACCAATCCCCACACAATTTATGTGGCCGGGCTCGGGAGTGAACTCACAAACCCCGGATTGAGAGTCCAAGCGCTCTCTACTAAATGAGCTAGCTGGGCCCGGCTATATATAATACTACTTACAACTGGAAAGTGGCAATCATGCACATCTTATATTTAACAAAAACACATCTTGGAGGTGGACAGAATCAAAAACATTTATTTGTGTGTGTGCAAAATTAGACCTTTGAAGACCAATTTATTCCAGAATTATACATATTTGTTAATTCATGCCAAAATGAAGGTTTCATAATTAAGAGTTTAGTGGCCATCCCTTTGTAGTGGACCTAATTAGAGGAACTATGGTGAAATCCAATATTTACTGCCCACTGACCACATGTGTGAGTGACTTGACAGGCAGACTGGTTTGGATACACCAGTTTTACAGCTAGACTGGTACAACATGCAGGCTTCTGCATCACATTGATGCAAGTCAGGGTCAGTCAGGTGAATGACCTTAACTTGTAGTCATTGACTGGTCACCTTTTTACATCTGTGTAACTTGTTGCATTCAAATGAGTATTGGTCTTATAGGGGGAGACCAGTCACAATTTTCGGCGGTTTGAAGGATTGGCAATAAGGTTGTTAGTTTTATAGCACGAAAATATTATATAACATATAATATTACATTTTGTTGAATTCGTTGCTAAATAAACAAATTTAATTTAATTTAAAATAACCAAAATATACCAGTTAAAAAGACATGTTTCCAATATTCAAATAGACCTAATACTTCAAGTTAAACTGTAACAGAAGTTTTATGAGGAGAAAAGCAGCCATAAACTTTTTCCGAACATATATATATGCTTCTAACAATTTTAAGTATAGTAAATTAGCATTGCTCTTATAAAGTTACATACAACTGCATCAAAATTGTATTATTTGTTATTAAAATTGAATCCATAAATCTGAAGTAAAAACCCACTCATAATTTACTACAGTACAGGGGTTCATTACAGTAAATTTATTTTTAACTCATTTGATCTTCAGAGATTTTATTGTCATTCCAAACTCCTTACAAAATCATAACATCAGTCAATTTGTTCATTGGTTTGAAAGCAAATGTTATCAGCTGTTGTTCACATCACATGCTCTGCACAGATCTGCAATAATATATTTCGCTCCTGTAGGTCGTTCAATGACCTCGATAGGAGTTCAATATTCCCGTATTCAAGGTGAATGCATTTTATTGATGCAATATCACCTACCATGCTTTCAATTAATAATTAAATCAATGTTTACACCAACAGAAAGCTACTTCCAAGTGTCTCAGCGACACTGATGCAGCAACCAAGTCAGGATTTCTCAGAAGCTTTCAGCAAAACCTTTCCACCCTTTTGACCAATTTTCCTTTGCTGCTGAATCAATCCCAATGTGCATTTCACAATTCAGTACAAATTCCACTGCTGGTAGTGTTTTCTAGCCATTAACAATCAATAGCCATCCTACCATCAATAACCATCCCACTGCTAACTAATGAGAAAATGGTAACATTCACATGGTGAGTATATTTTTTTTCTGCAGCCAGAATTGCAGCACAAATCAAAGTGATGGAAGCCAATAGCAATTGGATGTGTGCCAAGTATGTTATCTACGATTTTTATGTGAAAACAACATGATGAGGTAAAACAGCACTGCAAAGGTTGATTACAAATATGCTGAACTTGTCAAATCTCAAGTGAATAAATCAAATATGGGTCTTTTTTTTTTTTTTTACAACACTTCAGCAGCAATTCTTTATATAAATGTGACGCACATGTTTTTGATGTTTTTCAAAAGATAGCGAAACAATTGGAATCATGTGTATGCATAGGCTCTAGGCATATATTATGTATAGCAGTGTATGCATAGGCTCTAGGCATATATTATGTATAGCAGTGTATGCATAGGCTCTAGGCATATATTATGTATAGCAGTGTATGCATAGGCTCTAGGCATATATTATGTATAGCAGTGTATGCATAGGCTCTATGCATATATTATGTATAGCAGTGTATGCATAGGCTCTAGGCATATATTATGTATAGCAGTGTATGCATAGGCTCTAGGCATATATTATGTATAGCAGTGTATGCATAGGCTCTAGGCATATATTATGTATAGCAGTGTATGCATAGGCTCTAGGCATATATTATGTATAGCAGTGTATGCATAGGCTCTAGGCATATATTATGTATAGCAGTGTATGCATAGGCTCTATGCATATATTATGTATAGCAGTGTATGCATAGGCTCTATGAATATATTATGTATAGCAGTGTATGCATAGGCTCTAGGCATATATTATGTATAGCAGTGTATGCATAGGCTCTAGGCATATATTATGTATAGCAGTGTATGCATAGGCTCTAGGCATATATTATGTATAGCAGTGTATGCATAGGCTCTAGGCATATATTATGTATAGCAGTGTATGCATAGGCTCTAGGCATATATTATGTATAGCAGTGTATGCATAGGCTCTATGCATATATTATGTATAGCAGTGTATGCATAGGCTCTAGGCATATATTATGTATAGCAGTGTATGCATAGGCTCTAGGCATATATTATGTATAGCAGTGTATGCATAGGCTCTATGCATATATTATGTATAGCAGTGTATGCATAGGCTCTATGCATATATTATGTATAGCAGTAAATGCTTAGGCTCTATGCATATATTATGTATAGCAGTGTATGCATAGGCTCTATGCATATATTATGTATAGCACGTCTGAATTAGGTTTAGATGAACTTTGGCCAAACATACATTATTGTTTTATTTGTAGAGTAAAATGTTACTTAGGCCAAAACGCCTCCCAACAAAGAAACTGTACCATAACTGTAAATAAGGTCATAGAAAAAGAGATTCCTGGCAAGAAACTTATAATATTAGCGAAAACTGCTCTTTTTTCCCGAAAATACAAAAAAGTTAATGATTGATAGTTTAAAAAACGTTTAAGGTCAGCGGAAAACATTGGGGGGAGTCGGGTAAGTGCAAACCAACAACTTTTTTTGTATGCTTTATGTTTTGGTGAATTTACATATTTATGTCCTGACTATATGATGTTATGTATGGATATCAGAGATCTTGTTATACCGCAGATATAATTTGTTTAATATATCGAAGACAATGAAGAGGTTGTTAAATGAAATGCCACATTGTGTAAAAATAAAATGATCGACTGTATTCTGAATATTAAATAAAATGCCACAAAGTGTAAAAATAAAATGATCATCTCTATTTTTAATAACTTTTAAACTTAAAAATCTAGTCAATATATCTATATTCTGAACACACCTCCTTGTTACAGATACATTTCACTGTTCATTCTTTTATTATTCGAAAACACAATTATTTTAGGAAGGTGCAGTTACTGTCATGTCCATATGAGGCGTGTTGTGGGAAACCGGGCTTAGTACATGTGCGTAGTGTCACCCCGATTAGCTTGTGCAGTCCGCACAGGCTAATCCAGGACGGCACTTTTCGCCTTTAGTGGACTTATGTTTAGAAAATACTTTCTTGAAACAGAAAATACCACAAAAGCCGAAAGTGCCGTCCTGTATTAGGACTGCACAGGCTAATCCGGGATGACACTTTACGCACATGCATTAAGCCTGGGTTTCCCACGACATGCCTCTTATATTTGTCTTGAGTGTGTTTGTTTTGCTGTTGTTTTCCCAAGAAATTGGACATTTCATAAGCTTTATATTAATAAAGGAATGACTCAGAAGTTAATTCATCCATTATCAATCATAACAATATGACATCTGACAAACAAAACTGCACAATAAAAACTATTATTTTCGCCAACAAATCTACACAACTTTTAAAATTCATATCATTTAGTTAACAAATCATACTAACTGTAACTGTTTTGTTGTATTAATGTCTTACTTTCTACTGTGTTTATCTGTAATTGTTATTTGACAAAATATCTAAATCACATACAGGCCCGACAACTAAATAGTATTTTGTAAATGCCATTAAAACTGTTGATTTTATCAAATGATTGCTGTTTATCAATAAATGCTGGTTTTCAATCATGTGTACTCAAGACATTTTCATGATTTACCGCTCGTCACTCTATTATTGGGGGCAATAAAAACCTAACTTCCAAAATAGTATACTTAGGAAATGTACATTTCTATGCAATCATTTGCCGATAGCGGACTATGTTCAGCAATCATTTGCCGATAGCGGACTATGTTCAGCAATCATTTGCCGATAGCGGACTATGTTCAGCAATCATTTGCCGATAGTGGACTATGTTCAACACCTGAAGGAAATATTATGCAGCACATTGAAATTCCACTCCATAATTACAGGTTTCGACTTGAAAGGTCACATTAAAATTAAAAAGTGCAGCCATATGGTTGAGAGAATTTTGAAATTTACAAGCAAAAGATCATGCCCTCGGTTGGCTGAAGCATGATAGCGTGTGTGCATTATGTTAATGCTGAAAGATACTACAGTGTGGCATTTGACCCCAATTTGAAAATGAGAATCAAATTAACTGCAATTTTATACACCTCATTGTAAATTTATACATCACCCATTGCCGGTTCAGTACCATTGAGCAGGGAAAGGGCAAATAAAGCACAAGCCAAGGAAGTGAACAATTTTGAAGATATTTAATCTTCAATAAAATCAAGGCCGATTGTAAAGTTATCACATTTTCTGTCAGATTGTCATCATTTTTTGTGTTCCAATAGAATTGTGATTTAAGGATAAAAACGTGAAAGGGACCGATCACCTGTCTTTATACAATGGTCCTGAGCCTTCTGTTGTAACTGCTGACACACGTTTGGTATAAAAGATAATACTGTTCGCCTCTTACTCCATTTAAAATTTAAAAGACTAAAAGCAGAATGTATTTTTGTTCCTCTTACAACATTTTAATTCCTTTAAAAGAATTTAAGCTGAAAATCTTTCTACTTGTTCACAATTCTAACAGGATAAGTTAATTTCAGAAAATCGTATGTTCTTATTATGTTCCATATCAATACGAAAGTGTGTGCATGGGTTACAATACCGGTTGAATACCCGTACTTATTATGTTCCATATCAATACGAAAGTGTGTGCATGGGTTACAATACCGGTTGAATACCGGTACATTACATGTGCAGAAGAAATATGTACTTGTGCAGATAAACTGAAATGTTACCTATAAAAATTTACCTATAGTCTAATGACATTTATCAAATACATTACTCATTGCAGTACAAATGTGGTTTCTATGGCAAACAACAGCAGTTGACACCATCCCATGCATACGGATAGGTTATTTTGCAACAGGTTCATGCACATAAAGCTGTTTGTCATCCTTTTTTTGTACTCCAAGACCCCTATTACAAAGGCAAGATTTTTTTTATTTGGGAAGAGTTGAAAGGGATGATTTTTTAATGGCTCAGTAGAATTCATAAACATTAATGAGACTGAATAACAAGATTCTGAACATACTGAAAGCAGATTTCTTCAAAACCGAAAACAAATTTGTATTAATTTGCTTCGAAAAAAAACTTTTGGAAAGTCTTAAACCACAACCAAGACTGACAACAATCACCCATGCATTAAAATGGCATTCTATTCGTTTGAAAACAACCTATTCCACAAAAGAAACATACAAATACTACATTAAAGATGGGCATTTTTTTTTTTAGGAAAGCCTAAACAGTACAACGTACGTTAAATCACCAGTACATGTAGAGAACACAATCAAATACTGTCATAAACTGTATATTTCAAATAAGCTCACATTTTCCTTGAAACCGGTATTCCCGATTTGAAAAAAAACGCGGCTTTCCCCAATACAAGAACTTAATTCAAGTGTGCGCATGCGCGACTCGACAAAACTGAACTGTCATGTGATTATCCTAAATATAAACAACACTATTATTAAATTACACGATGGATTATAGCATCTGCAGACACTATGGATCGTGCGACGATAAAATGGACGAAAGCTATATCAAATCATTGTTTTTCAGGTAAATAAAAACATACGTTTCTAATATTTTTATGTGTTCTACACGATTATGTAAGAAAACCGTGTATTTTTTACAATTTTCTTTAGTTTTTTTACAATAGGGCCATCTGGAGTTCAGTCCCTTTCAAACCATTTTATTACCTGACAACTCGAAGTGTGCAAATTACAAGTGTTCTAAATAAACAAACTTGCTTTATATTTCAGCTATTTATGTTTTCAAGGCCGTTGGAACATTCCCATATTACAACAGTTGGTTTTATAAAACCCATCTTACAGTGTTTACAAAGATGAAAGAATTGACATGGCCAAAAGTGAACATAGAAAAAGAATCTCCTGCATATAAATCTGGTCCAGATAAAATACACATCAACAGTCCTTTCTAATTACACAAAGACATGGTTTCGCACTAAAACAATGATAAAATCTGCAATACTTCCTTTTAAAAGTAAACATTTAAACCTTTCAACGCCATAATGTGTTGGTGATCTGTCATGTACGGAGGCAATTTATTAAGGAGGGTATGTACGCTCTGAAAACAGACAGTGACCAAAATTAAAACAACCCAAATAAAGTTAATTACCATATGCTATGATTTAAAATGAAAGAAAACTAAATAAGAAAAATTGCTGTAAAACGCATAAATGGCTACTTTTTAATCACAAACTAGTTTTCGTCTGTACATACGGAAACCCCAATACCTGTATATACATTGACTTGGGTGTTGTTGTAGGTTACACAACACTAATAAACGATGCAAAAGTCTATACTCGTATTTGATGATTAATTCGATATTTTAGTGTTTTCTTCATCATGTTTATGTTTTTCTGTTTGCTTTCAAGTTATAAAGTCACTTTCATCAGCTTTATTTGAAAATAATTGATATGAAAGATTGTACATACACACTTTAAAAGGCAGAGTGAAACTAAATGACAGCTGCTGTATGAAAGTCACTGTTTACTCGACAAAAAAAAAGATGGCGGCCAAATCATTGGTCTTCGTAAACACTAGAAAATAGGTAAACTGCACCTGTAAAGTTCTTCTGCCGCTACATAAATAAATAAGAAACAAAGAAAATATTATTAACTCCTTTTAGAATACACTTTCGAAAATATACTTATCCACCTGAAGTGTTTAATCCGAGGCTACAATGGTGCCAAAATCTACGGTCCATAATGTCCAGCTTAACTGGTGAGCATGTATAGGCAAGTGAAATATTACCAGAATTTAGAGTGGAAAACAGCATTTGTTCATATATAAATCAAGATTTTCAGGATTAAAAAGACACTGACACTATTGTGTGACTTAATACGGCTTATCTGGGAACTCACTTTTCTTTCAAGAGACATACCAGCGCCTGAAAGCCTTTCCTTGTGGGTAGTGCAATTGCTGAGTACAATTAAGAACACTATCTTTCACATTCATGTGCACTTGTATGAACCGAAATATTCTTTAATAATACAGCAAACATCAGAGCCAAGTGGAACCAACATTCACTATTATGTGCAACATACATACATAATTGGTATGATTCATATGCACAGATTTTGACCTCAGTAAACAAGGCATTGGATTCATGTGCAACAACGCATTTGCAAAACACAGTTTAGTATTTGTATGCCTTCCGATGTCCCCCCATTCACCATCTGCAGCTCAGCTCTGTGCCCTCCAGTAGCTAGTTCAGTCTCCGTGCCCTCCAGTAGCTGGTTCAGTCTCCGTGCCCTCCAGTAGCTGGTTCAGTCTCCGTGCCCTCCAGTAGCTGGTTCAGTCTCTGTGCCCTCCAGTAGCTGGTTCAGTCTCTGTGCCCTCCTGTAGCTGGTTCAGTCTCTGTGCCCTCCAGCAGCTGGTTCAGTCTCTGTGCCCTCCAGTAGCTGGTTCAGTCTCTGTGCCCTCCAGTAGCTGGTTCAGTCTCTGTGCCCTCCAGTAGCTGGTTCAGTCTCTGTGCCCTCCAGTAGCTGGTTAAAGTCTTAGGCATGATTACACTGCACACGCGTCGTGGGAAAACCGGACTTAATGCATGTGCGTAAAGTGTCGTCCCAGAGTAGCCTGTGCAGTCCGCACAGGCTAATCCAGGGCAGCACTTTCCTCCTACAGTGTATTTATGTTCAGAAGAGACTTCCGTGAAACAGAAAATACCACAAAAGTGGAAAGTGCAGTTCCGGATTAGCCCCTCATTTTATTTTTATTTTTATTACTTTTTAACACAAATGATGGTTACTTTTTAACACAAATGACAATTAAAGTTATAAACTTGTACTGTTGAAATGACAAACAAACAACATGGAACATACACTAATAAATAAGTGACCAAATGTAGGAAAGGCTTCTGGATAAATTCTACTTCTATATTTATGGTTCATGTTAACCATGTATGACTTAAAACTGGCATAGCTTTAATGCAGTTTAATAAACAACCTATTTTAATTATCTCTACCCTTTCTGTTACCCTCAGATATTTTATGATTTCACCTCACCTATTCCCCACCCCCCGCTACAACACACCTTTAAAAATTCGCATTAATAATGCAACTGTTTACACAAAAAAGAACATGTCAACAATAAAATCTAATATAACGTGAAAATCATGTCATGCTCCTTTAAACTTAAAACTTGTACGAAATCAGTCAGCCATTTGACACCAAGTTGAAATAAAATCCAACCATACGTCACATTGCTAAATTATTTATATGTCACTATCGGGCTATCTATACATTGCTATGCCCTGTGGAACATGCATTGATTGAGGTCGAGAATTTATGAAATTTATTAATAAACTTTGCCATTGTAGCGCTGTCTAGTCTCGTGTAATATACTGTGCAATGCCCTTGTTTCCATTGGAAGACCCCGTATCATATCTTAACATCATGAATTCACTTGAAATCATACTGTAAAAGCCAATAAATAATATCGCAAATATTGTACTGAGTACTTGATTTATGTGCTGCGTTGAGTTGCTTTTATATGCATATTTCTAAGAGTCAAAGGGTTTTTCTTTCAATACTTTCCAATACAATGGAACCAATCCTATACAACATTTCTGGGATGAAATAGGTTCACAAAGTGAAACTTTGTATTAGTCTTAAATATAGCTTGGAAAATTAACCTGACCTTGACCTTTTATGATGAATATATGAGTATTGGCAATTGACTTGTGATGCATACAATAATTAGTTTCCATATTGCAGCTGTGCTCATTCAATACATTTCTATGAGGATACAGTGGTTATTAGGCAAACAAAATTAATTGTGTTTTTGGGCAATGATCTCAAACAAGTTAGTGTCGGGATTGAGTTTGGGATGGGTTTTTTAAAACTTTTTTTTAACGACACATTTCAGTAAAAAAACATTGAAAATTATCTAAAATCAGACGATTACAGATTTAACGGAAAACAATTGTAGCTAAAAACTTTAGGGTTGGGGGTTTTGGCGGTAGGGTCGGGTTGCTCGAAACATTTAAAAATCCCCAATCAAGTGACCTTGTCCAAGCTTTGTACATACATCTTTCAGTTTAATCACAAACAAGACTGACCGACACTTATTGTTTGGGGCCCCATTGGTGACTGTCCATGATTTGCAAGACTAAAGTTGAGTTCAAATTTTCAATTTATACTATGGTGCCATATTTTCAAGACCCATGTACAGCATTACTAACCCAGTGTCCCACTTGTTTACAATTTCTAACCAGGAGACAATTAACTAATTACATGTGCAGGTATGTGCATAGAGAACAAGGAAGTGGTCTGTTCTGATTATCCAACAGCCATACACTGCTCTGCATGTAACCTGCCAGCATACCTGAGTGGCAATAGATGCAAGAGAACATCACACATCACACAAGAGAAGTGTTTACATTTTAATCATCCATTAGGGATTGCCACTTACACATTAGAAATGGGTCTACAAACATGTGGTACAGTTTTTTCCAGGCAGCTTCAAGAAATCCACTATCAATACTCCAAAGAACAACTGAATATTGGCCAAAACAAATCTATAGGAATGTAATTAATAGCACCTATAGTAAATTTCTTTATTTAAGAAATAGTACAGACCACTGAAGGCCTCCTTGCATAATAGTGACCAACCAGTCAGCCCAAAAGCATTGAAGGGACCAAAGCCGAAGATGTTGTGAAAGTTACTACTCAGTACTGCGGTTACAAACAACAAGAACTGTTGTTCTTGCTGTTCTCTGACTTTTATATACACGACTTTTATATACATGAAGAAGTAACATACTTATGTAAGTTATAATACTAGCAATTGGCTCTTTTGTATTTCGACATCAAAACTAAACCATCTGATGAACCACAGATGGTAGTCCTCACATAATTCATCCTAAGGGCCCGGAAGGACCTTGAAACAACAACAAAAGAATTCAAAACCTGTACTATCATAGACCTTTCCAGTTTTTGCTGCAAACATTTTTTTTAACTCTTTCTCTATAATTGCTTAAAGGATTAATTTCCCTTCATCAAGCTTCACAAATGCTTCACAAGCTTTACATATGCCTCACAAGCCTCACAAATGCTTCACAAGCCTCACAAATGCTTCACACGCCTCACAAATGCTTCATAAGCCTCACAAATGCGTCACAAGCCACACAAATGCTTCACAAGCTTCACAAAGGACTCACAAATGCTTCACAAGCCTCACAAATGCTTTACAAGCCTCACAAATGCTTCACAAGCCTCACAAATGCTTCACAAGCTTCACAAAGGACTCACAAATGCTTTACAAGCCTCACAAATTCTTCACAAGCCTCACAAATGCATCACAAGCCTCACAAAGCCTTCACAAGACTCGCAAAAAATCTACCAATTTACCCACATGCACTCCACTATGTAACAGATGTAGAATAACCTATACAAGGCATGTTTTATGAATGACAAACTCTAGTGTCAAAGATGTTACAACAACAAATACACTCTTCTATTGATGGTACAGCGTTTATGAGAAGTGGGCGACGTAATGCTAACGTGGTACTAGAGGTGTACAGTATTCTTATGCGTGCCGGGTGTGTAGAAGCTGCGCCGTAAGAAACGAATTGACGTAAAGCACGTGAGATGATGTGCATGGCAAGTTATTAGTGTTGACCAGCTGGTAGTGATAAGGACGCTGTACAGACCTACTACATGCATAGAAAGTGGATAATTTTTTTTTTTAAGTTTGAGCTTTCATCATGTCCTCGCCACGTTTTAAACAAAATTCATGATCTTTCTATAAAAAAAATGTGGTGAAATAAGTCTCTGAATACGTCAAAATGTCATTCATGTTACTTTTACTTAATTTTCATCGCATTAATACATTATTTGCAATACAAATTATACACAGAAACCCTTCATACATCATATTCCTACCGAATATAATTTAAAGCGCCATTGTCTATTTATGTTTATGTTTGTGTTATCAAAAATGAAGTCATCATTATTTCACATGCACTGATTTTCCCTAAAGATTGCTTTTCAGTATGATACACACTATACAAAAATATCTTACTTCGAAATGTTTATGTATTAGATTATTATGAGATGAAGGTAGGGTATAATACTACATATTAACTACACTCGTCTGATACCATATAAGTGTTCTTATGGTGTCCGAAAAATCTGGGGTACGAGAAGTCTCCTTATATAGGTGGGGGCCGAAAAATCTGGGGTCCGAGAAGTCATGTAACCGGTCATCTTGGCCCTCTTGTGTTATGTTAAGTGTAAAAATGATATATCAATATTAAAGTCAACGCCAATTGTCTTTGTTCAAAACATTACCATTATATGAAACAGTTATTATTTTATAATTTTCTACTGCCATATAAAGCCCAAATCAGGCACTGAAATATGGACACATACAATTGTATTCAACAACTTCAAATGGCTGTTTTAAAGCATTACCATGAAACCACATGAGGTGTCAATGCAGGCCAAAAGAAGCCTTTATAAAGTTCTTTGTGGAAAGTTGCAAAATCTACTGGAAACACATAGTGAAGTCTGCATCTTCAAAAGACAAGGTTATCACAGTTTTCATTCAATGACAATTAACTCTGGTTGATGTATTCCAAGAAATACATAAAAACAATCCCTAAAACACATTTTCCCAGTTAATGACTAGTACATTTTCATGTTTTCAGATAACATCTTTTGCTGACAGGCAATCACATTTTCACTGCACTGAGAAGTTTTTCCCTCAGTCATGATGAGACATGAAATGCACTCATACTGAGCAACCAATGCATTAGCAATTACTCTGGGAAAACCTTGGAGAGAATTTAATAATAATTACCAGAATTACTGGAAAGTAACCTCTGCAAGACCTAATTGGGTATGAAGTGAAATTCTGCTATTAATGTTATTAATTCTTGTTCAAGAGATGCAATCATTTAATATGTCATGCAAATTTTAGTCCAAACAGTAAATTATACATTCAAAATACCCATGCAGGGTTTCCCGCAGGATTTCTTCAAGGCAATTCGGCATCCCAGACACCCAACCAGAGACAAAAATCGGCTCGAAATCCCCACCCACCCCCAGAGATCTTTCCAATACGACCCCCTTAGCGCCCCCCCCCCCCAAATTGGCTGTATCGCCCGAACCCCACCTCCCCAAAATCGGCATCGCGCGACCACACCTTCCCGAAATCGGCTGAGATGTTCGCAATCCCGGCGGCGATCAAATAGGCTTTAACTACCGCCCTTGATCTCTAAACTGCCTGGCCTTTTGCTTTACCAGCACCTCTCTTTGCATTATCTTTAATTTGGAAATTGTTACTTTTACACAACTGAAACTATTACAATTATTTCTCCTACTCCGTTGGAGGCAATGGACATCACCATACTAGGCTGCTAGGCTGCATTTTTTATTGCATTAATTTTTAATCATACATTGTATTCAGATTCGTTGAAAAGCCTAGTTGATTTTTCCGCCTTGAAATTCTGTCATGACCGCTTGTTTTTTGAAACATTATTTTTATTTCATTATTTTTTTTCGGATGTGAAAGAAATCAATCGTTAATATCAGTTATACTAAATGCGGACGTTAAAAGCCGAATAAAACACCGTTGTTTTTAAATACTGGAATATGCGGTTCATAATCGACACAAAATACGGTTCTGTATCTCCATGTAAAAAGAGTGTTTTTCTACAAAAGCGCGCGAAAATTATGTTGCCATGCACAAGGTCACGGATACCTCATGAAAAACGTGCGTGTACTGGTTGGTCATGTGCTTAATTGCTGTGTTTATGTGAACAAAATTAAGATTGACGACGTTAAATCGTGTTTTAAAATTAGGCTCTATATTACATTATTCGTTTGCATATATTTGATTGTCAATTTGTTAAATGGATAAGAAAATTACTCGGATAAAATAAAACATTAAATATAATAATCAAATGTTTTAAAATGCCTGTTAACTTTTTCCAGCTACGCTAGTATTTTTTAGTTGTTAGTAAGGTATAAACTCCACCCTAAAATTGCCGTATTTGATTGGTTAATGAGATCGTTGTGGGCGGAACTACGCAGTTCAGCCACATGTCAATAACACTGTTGGAAGTTAGGCGTTATCGATCAATACGGCATTCGTTTATGGACCTGTGGTTAAAGATCGATGTAACAGATAAAGGGATTAAGGGTTGTCGCTTGAAAATTAAAGCATGAAGGCGTTATTTAAGCATGTCGGCAAATGACTAACTGCTTTGAAGGCATGTCGGGCCCGACAATCGATACAGGCCTGCGGGAAACCCTGCAATGTCTTAGTCAACCTGTGTCTTAGTCATTTTATTTTTATTGAATTGCTTTTGAAACAATATGCCTGTTGGGGGTTCCAATGCCTTGGATTTTGTTGTTGTTTTTTTTGAAAAAAAAAGACCACATTTTTATGAATATTCATTCAAAATAAAGTCCCACTGTCTTCATTCTCATTACAAAAAGATGTTGATTTTAAGTAGATATAAACATTACATATGCATAAAAAATATACATGGCATGATGTGGAAACACACGCTTAATGTATGTGCGTAAAGTGTCATCCTGGATCAGCCTGTGCAGTTTGTGCACTGCTCATCCAGGACGGCATTTTCTGCCTACAGTGGATTTATGTTTAGAAAGATTTCCTTGAAACAGAAAATACAATAAAAGGAGAAAGTGCAATCCTGAATTGGCCTGTATGGACTGCACAGGCTGAGTCAAGAGGACACTTTATGCACATGCATTAAGCCCGGCTTTCCCAGGACTTGCCTCATATCGAAGATGGGTTGCAGAGATAAATCAGTTTCATAAGCTAGAGAGCTTCATGGACTATAAATTACAAACTAACATGTCAATAAAAAATATCAATGTTGCAGCTAGCGAGTAAATGAAACATATAAATAAATGTTGCATAGGCATAATAAAATGGTTTGTTTATATTTTACATAAACAACATTGTGAATTCAAGTCACGGAACTGATGTTTTTCTTTACCATTTCTCAAATTCTAGAAACAAAAATATTAATGCTTTGTAGCTCCTAGTGTATACATCTTATCTTAACGATTATCTGTAGTTTGCAGGAATGTAAGCTATAAATTTAAAACAGTATCAAGGAATAAATTCAAGATGCTTGACATAAACCTGTGATTTTTCCAGCCAAACCCATGAAGCCAATGAGAGTGGTGTGTTGGAATGCATTCCCAAGAGACTGCAAGACCAGCAAACCTGGGGATTACATACCATACATTCTCTAATAAACATCCCCACCCGTATAAACATCCCCCTCAATTTTAATAACATCCAAACCCCCTTGCCTAATTAATGCCCTCCTATTGCTTTAAACACTTAATGCTCATGCATGCAAGACACATGTTTTTGTAAATCTTTGAAAGAAATTTTAACACAATGAGCTACACTGTGAGTCATATAATAATATTTTGCATATACTGATATAATTATGTGACAGAACATCCAACATTTGACTCATATTAAATGCTCCCTTATGGGACAATATGAAGCTCCTGCGGGTGTTTATTACTGAATATATGGTAGCAAGGAAAACCAGAAGGCCTAAAAGCAAGATAAAGTTTGTAATGTTACAGGATCATGTAAACCAAGCAGAACTTTTAGTGAATATCTGCACACCAATCAAGCAGGCTAATAAAGTCCCACACCATACCACACTATGGGTTGTGAGCTGCTAATTCCAGCTAATTCCAAGGAATTCTCAACGTTTGGCGAAACATATACACAAAAATGTTAAAAGAAAAAATATTACGATCCAGTCTTACCTGGATAAAGCATGAAACGCTGCAGTAAGCATGTGTGAACGATAGATAATCATAGACATTCATGTAGGCAACAGGTAAGTTCATGTTCAAATCTTTGCAAAATGTTGAAGTAAACTACAACTTTAACAAGACAAACAGATCTAGTAAAACACCTCCATTCATACAAACGAGCATACAACTCTTATGTTAATACCATAATACTATCATTATGTTTTATTTCATGCATATGAACTGTATGTTCAATATTACATTTGGTGTGTGGGGGAAAAAGTGGGCTTAATTCATGTGCATAAAGGGTCATCCCGGACCAGCCTGTGCAGTCCGCACAGGCTGATCCAGGACGACACTTTACGCATGTGCATTAAGGCCAGTTTTCCCCTGACACGCCTCAAATACCTGTTGCTTGCTACTGATGCTGTTGTGTGATCATGAACTGAGTTATTCTGAAATAAACCTGGAACTATATTACAACAAATGGTGAATACCTGGGATTTTGAAGTCATAAACAGTTTAAATGCTCAACAAACAGATGCTGTACACATAATCAGTGTTACTTTATTTTGTTCATTATGGACTTTGAATGGAAATTATTCAAGCAAATAAAGTAACACTGATTATGTGTACAGCATCTGTTTGTTGAATAATTTGAACAAACTTTGTATAGGACCACTAAAGGATGTTACCTACCAAATATGAAACTTTTGGGCCTTGCGGTTTCAGAAGAGAAGATTTTTAAAGTCATTTTGCTATATATTCTGTACAAACCATGAGACCCCCGGGGCGTGGCAGCTTGAGGGCCCCAAATGGGACAATTGCAGAAAAAAAAATCTGAAAATTTAATATTAATAATGACATATAATAAAGGTTAAAATAATGTATATATAATGTATAAATAATGTATAAATAATGTATAAATAATGTATATATAATGTATAAATAATGTATATATAATGTATAAATAATGTATAAATAATGTATAAATAATGTACAAATAATGTATATATAATGTATAAATAATGTATATATAATGTATAAATAATGTATAAATAATGTATATATAATGTATATATAATGTATAAATAATGGAAAGAGTTTATGCATTATGACAAAAAGCATTATATAATTTGGGTTGTGTTTGGATTGTGTTTGTTTGGCCCTGGTATTGTTTACACTTCGACATCATATCTGTGGTTATCTTAAGTAACCATAGTATGCCCATTAATTATCATCAGAATCAGAATAGTGCAGTTGGTTACAGCACTGTCTACTGTCATTTGTTCTTACAACTCCATCCTGGTGACTTCAATACCCACTCATGGCTTTCTTTCTTTGAAGTATTTTTCTTTATTGTTTTTTTCATGAAAATTCTCATAATGTAGTAAATTATTCATATGTTATTTATTGCATACGCCTGTATATTACTCATTTCTTTAACATAATAAGACGCGTATTGTGGGAAAACTGGTCTTAATGCATGTGCGTAAAGTGCCGTCCCGGATTAGCCTGTGCAGTTCGCACAGGCTAATCCGGGACGGCACTTTCCGCTGTTATGATATTTTCTGTTTCAAGGAAGTCTCTTCGTAACATAAATCCACTGTAGGCGGACTGCACAGACTAATCCGGGACAACACTTTACACACATGCATTAAGTCCGGTTTTCCCACGACACCCCTCATAACATTAACATTGCTGAAGGAGACCACTTTTTCGTTGCCATTGTCCCTTTAAAGTATATTCACAAAGCTCCTAAAGGAAATCTTAACTTAAGTTTGACTTAAGTGAAATTTTCAGATCAAATTTTCTATGTGAAATTCAATGATTTCTGTACAAAGAAGGCTGCATTCAACATTTTGATGTTAAAAGACCTATACACGAAACAGCCAGAGACTTATTCATTGATTTAATTATCCAAATGATATTTCATGTGTTATTGACGATAATGCATGTGATTTGAGACAATTCGTTTTATCGACCATTCATGATAAAATGTGATGCTTTCTCTTCACAGTGGGAAAATAGTTGTATCTGTAATGTACTGGAGAATAATTAGAATGCTGCTTGTTTTCTAATCCAGTTAAATGTACTGTTTATGATAGTTGTATCTGTAATGTACTGGAGAATAATTAGTAATGCTGCTTGTTTTCTAATCCAGTTAAATGTACTGTTTATGATAGTTGTATCTGTAATGTACTGGAGAATAATTAGTAATGCTGCTTGTTTTCTAATCCAGTTAAATGTACTGTTTATGATAGTTGTATCTGTAATGTACTGGAGAACAATTAGTAATGCTGCTTGTTTTCTAATCCAGTTAAATGTACTGTTTATGATAGTTGTATCTGTAATGTACTGGAGAATAATTAGTAATGCTGCTTGTTTTCTAATCCAGTTAAATGTACTGTTTATGATAGTTGTATCTGTAATGTACTGGAGAATAATTAGTAATGCTGCTTGTTTTCTAATCCAGTTAAATGTACTGTTTATGACAGTTGTATCTGTAATGTACTGGAGAATAATTAGTAATGCTGCTTGTTTTCTAATCCAGTTAAATGTACTGTTTATGATAGTTGTATCTGTAATGTACTAGAGAATAATCAGTAATGCTGCTTGTTTTCTAATCCAGTTAAATGTACTGTTTATGATAGATTTATTTATAATGACTTAAATAATGTACAAGTTTATGCACATTTAGATGTAAGTAAGATAACATATAACAAATGCATAAAAGCAGGTAGTTACTTGATTACATGGTTTGTACCCTCTTTGTTGATTAATTAAGTTTTGTTAAAGCTTACAGTGTATTTTCACAATTTATGTAAATGTAGAAACCATCTGGGATTGTTTTCATCTATAGGGCTTTCATTAATAGTTGATTCGATATGGCATTATGTGCTCCAAAGTCGTGGGCGTAGCTACGCATACTACTGTGCATTCATGTGCATAATGTAAAATCATTTGTGGCGCAGTTTGCACAGGCTAATCCAGGACGACACTTTCTGCTTCTATGCTATTTTCTGTTCAAAGGATGTCTCTTCTAAACATAAATCCACAGTGTCGACGGAAAGTGTCGTCCCAGATTACCCTGTGCGGACTGCACATGCTGATCTGGGACGACTGTTTACGCACATGCAGTAAGCCTGGTTTTCCACAACACGCCACATTTTATTATGTGGCTAAATTTTGCTTATTCCACGGCCCGAGCGTAGTGCGAATTCACGTCCCCATAATTGCTTGGAAATGCACGTACATGATAACTGTTGCTATGGTTTTATATATTGCATCCTTTTATCAGAAGGTAATTAGTATTATTAAAACAAGAATGTAGGTTATAAATATGTTGTATTCCAGAAATGCTCGCGATTTTTATAGTTATTTTGAAATTAACAAATTAAAATTTCGCGTAATAAAACTGTGCGGATACGCAAACATTTAGTTAAGCTACGTCCTTGAAAATTCAACAACAACTGGGAGTCTTTATGCTACTCCAGAATTAGATTTCATAAATCAATAACCAGCACCATTTTCCATAAAGCACCACCATGCATTTCCACTATTGAGTGGTATTCACAATCAATATCATAGCTGCCACATGTTGTACAAAGCTCTCTATAGTTGCATAAACACCATCAGCATTAGATTTCATAAATCAATAACCAGCACCATTTTCCAGAAAGCACCACCATGCATTTCCACTATTGAGTGGTATTCACAATCAATATCATAGCTGCCACATGTTGCACAAAGCTCTCTATAGTTGCATAAACACCATCAGCATCAAAGGCCAGCTCTGCACAGAATTTCATGAGTAATTAAGTTGCATAATGTTTTGGTTGTTGACTTCATTTCTTGCACATTGTTTTCTTCTTATGAAGCTCTTTGTATATGAATGACATGTTCAGGGAATTAAAAGCATTTATATACTGAAGATGATCACAGACTGTTTTCTATAATTATATTATGAGTAATTAATTCAATATAACTTGCAGCCATAATTGGCATTGTCTTCAGAATAATTTACATCATATTAACTATAAAGGTAGAGGTTTAAATCACAATACAATTGTTTTGCAAAGTTAAATGATAGTTTCTCATAAGTTACTAAATTTTGTCAGACTAATGTGTGTAACCAAAAGCAAAAATAACATTGTTCAATTAAGTAAAAAGAGTTTACTTAATGAATAATTATATCAGTTAAAATTACATGCAAGTCATGCATTTGCTTGGTTATAAACCTGACAATGTCTAACTGGACATCAAACACTATCCTCTCCAGTTGCAATATCCAGTTTAATTTATAGCACTAATCATTGACTGCACTTCAGTTGCATTAGCACAGCATCTGCACACAGTGCACTTAACTGGATGCAATTACTGTAATAGATCAAAACTATGGCACACCCTTTGGGTCAAAAGTACATATACGCCTGCTAGCTAAATATAGATGTAACTGTTGTTATAAAATTGTAACCGCAGTTACAATTTTCTGACTGCAGTTATAAATGTGTAACGGCAGTTACATTTACAAATATAACTGCAGTAATAATTTATACAAACAGTAAAAAAAATATGCCAATCGTCTTAAAATTATAACTGCAATACTGAACTTATTCTTGATCAGTTCATAATCAGTTCATATCCATATCATGGAAAATTAAGGACTTCCATTGACCCATGATCAGTTCATGAACATTTCATGAACACCTCTCAAAGACAGTTCATGTCCAAAAGTCCATGAACCCAGATTAAGAACTGTTTAAGCCCAGTTCATGAACAATTCTTGATGAGCTTGAAATGATAGCATTTCGCAGGGGTGAGCATATAAATGTATAAGTATTGATTGTTAGTGCTTCGTAGCCTGCTAAGTAAAAAGTAGGTCAAGCGATTCAATCTCTCGAAATTGCCTACTAAAGACCGATGGATTCTGCCAACAGTCTAAAAATGCAGTAACCCACTCTTTCGCTGATGCTTTCCATTCGGAAACAATTTAAAATGAAGATTCCAAATAAATTATTTGGAACAAAGACAACCACATCTAGCTGAGTTAATTAACGTACATCAGAAACTATGTCACACGAATAGTTTTAATCATTTCTCAATGCATCAAAACTGGTAAAACAATCAAGCAATACATAATTATTATCATTGTGAATAAAATATAACTACATGTATACATACCGGGTACACGCAATAACTATATACTAGATCATTAGCTTAGGCAAAAAAAAAAGTTCCGTTTCTGGTCTCCTGCCACATAAAATAATGGTCGGTAGGTCACAGTCTTTTTCAGTCTTTATTATTTTTGGACTAAAAATATGTAGGGTCGGCAGCAAAAGTAAAGGGTCAGTCGGGAGACCAGAAACGGGACTTTTTTGGGGGGGCCTTACCAGTATATAATTAGGTCATGAAGTGATTCACATAAACCAACCTATACAACTATGACACAGAACCTTATAACTTTAAAAAAAAGGACCCAAACTGATAGAACTATGACCTGGTATAGCTATGACACTAACCCCGAAAATAAGGCCTGAACCATCATAGAATTTAAATGAACTTAAAATAACTATGACAAGATTAGCACCGATATACCGTATACTTGGATATGGACCCAATTATAAATATTAGGGATATCATACTAACTATGACCTTATTACACTATAATTTAAACAATTATTAAAGTAGATCTAGTTTAAAACAATTAATAAATGAATAAATAATGAAACAATTATCATACGGAAACTGGACAAAAATGCTCATTGATTGCATTTCAGGATATATTTTTGTATTTATGTTATGTATTCAATTAAGAAGAGCAGAACTTGACATTTATTGCATCCTTATTCAGATTTGCTTAGCTGCCACTAATGAAATTCAATAAATGATTACATACCTGTACATGCATTTCAAATTTAAACTTACAGTGGAATATCAGATTTGAGACTTGTTGATGTATTCTGAGTTCATAAACAGTGTACATTAATAATACATATAAATTACTGTTTAAGGACCAGTACGGTGAGACTATGAGTTTGACTAATCTCGACCTGAAAATCTCATTAAAATATTGTGAAATTATATCCAGTCAGTTGTTATCATTATAATTAAAATGAATATGCAATTACAACTTGGACTGCAATACCAATTCAAGACAATTCAATACTAGTGATCTGGCGAGGTATCTCGAAAGGTGAGACATTTGTCTCACAGCTCATGAAAAATTGGGGACATTTCCAATTTTTTGGAGACACAAACAAAATACACCTATAATTTCATACAAATTATAAAATCAATAAAAATATTTTTATTTACCTTGACTAGTTGTGTCTTGTAGAAGTGTCAGTGGTTGGTATAAGTTTAACCAACAGCAGTTAACATTAGAAACACAGTTAATGTTGTTTTTTTTTCATTATAAACTGTTCAACACAAATAACTGACATAACTAATAAACTTAAAATTAGTGACTTTCAATGGAAAACGTTATTCTTTTTGTACTTAATAAAAAGTGAACGCGTCATAAAATTTCCTTCAACATTATAGGCAAGCCAACTGTGCTTTTTAAACCAAGAATTTTGGAATTTTCGTTCAGGTGTTTACGTCAAATTCGTGATACAGTCACTTTGAGTTTCTGTAAAAGAAACTTCTAGACCGTCACCGGCTTTATTGATAGGGTTGCAGGCAGCTTGCGAGGCAACAGTCAGACTTGTATCGTTACCAACAAACTCTTATGTTTTGATGTTTTGCGAGGAGAAATTACTCAATATAACGTTCGAGGCTTTTTTTCTTAGGCGTCGCAGCAGACGACTACATCTTGGACAACAAAGCGAATACACTTCAATATGGAGATAAAACTCAAATGCTAAATGTTATCGATTGGCTAAGATTGTAGCGCCATATTTAATTAAACCAATCAGAAAGCAGACCTCAATCGGATGTTTGATTTGTACTCGGTACACTTCGAGATATTTGATATTCATCCTCAAATTGTTTCGCCTTTTCGACGATTCTTGCCATGAAATTTTGTATGCGACAAAAATTTTATTGCGACATTTTTTAAAAATAGGCGATAAAATCGCAATTTCGCGGCCTTGCCAGATCACTGAATACTAAATTTTATGATTACACAAAAGGAACATATTATGCACTGAACGATAAACTTTAAATTAGTGAGCAAACTTTGCTTACATTTAATGTCAAAATATATATATATAGTTATCAGCCATACTCCAAGAATAATTCATTAAAGCAGCAGTGCAGAAATATGTTGATACCAATAAAACTTCGCAAAAATAGTTTCTTATGGACATCTTACCGATAAAAATACAAAAAAACTCTTTGAAATCAGTAAAATAATAACGTTTTGGTAACATTTGATCATACAATTATCTGTTTGTGATAGCTGGTGATGCTCCTGAAGTAGATCAGCATGCACATTAGTGTATATTCCATTCGTACCAATCGTTTTTGAACAGTACATAGAGTATAATTTAATACATGTTAAATTGGCATTAATTCTAATGAACGTAAATGACATTTTTTCGACTGAAAACAGTTTCTTATTCTTGAAATGCATTATACAAATGTCTGTTTTCAGTAGAAAAAATGTCATTTACGTTCATTAGAATTAATGCCAATTTAACATGTATTAAATTATACTCTATGTACTGTGGCTTTAAGAGATAACTAAATACTAAATTAAAGATTGCACAAAAAGCTGCATTTATTATCATATTATGCAAGAAGAATAAACGTAAATAAGCAAAATTTGCCTACAATTGTTGAACATAAATACTCCCGTTAGAGCCATATACGCCAAGAATGATTCATTAATATTAGTATGGTACGCTGTAAATCAATTAACCTGGTGTTCACAATGGGAAGTACAGTACCAGAAAAGAGAGCTGTGCAGCAATACAGGAATGTATACAGCTGTGCATGTGGTCGGGGATGTACATGTGTACAAGCTGGAGCTTTATGTAAACATGACCAAATGCCCAGTGAATGGACACTAGGCCCAATGTAAATAACCATTTATTTATGAATTTCTTGTGAACTCTGGCCAATGCTGCAATGGTGGTGGGGGAGAATACCCTTAGATTTCTTACGCTTTATAAAATTCCACTTAATTGAATGTGGAAGGTGAGTCTGCATGATTCAAATGTACACATCCTAGCAGGGTACCTGGCAGATGAAATAAACTGGACTTAATTGTTATTTAAACAGCTTGTGCTATTTCCTGCAGAAAGAAAACTGGTACCTGCAAAACAGGTAGCATCATTCTGAATTCCAACTCTACAGACCGAAAGTAAGTAATTAATCCATGAGAACAATAATTTCAGAGCAAGATTCCTTTTGCTTTCAAGTTAGCTGCAAATTTCCAATCTTTATGTTTATTTCATACTAACTCCAGTATAGGGTGCCAATATAGTATTTTGACTATTAATTAAGAAAAGAAACACAAACTCTTTTCCCCATTACCCTTCAAGTGTAAACATCAACATCAGTACTGTGGATTTTGTTTAAGTAAAAATGTGAACTTCATTTAAATAAAACTTGTCTTGGTTACTACATATGCCGCTGTCCGCAGGCACATTTTTGCATTGCATTATTAATTTGTTTAAAATACAAATACCAATTAATTTTATTACACACTGATGCAGTTTGCAAAAAGCTTTTCTAATTCAACTGTTTTATGTTATAAGTGTTGAATTAACTAACTTCAAATTTCAAATCTTCGTATTTGTAGCGTACATCTTAGTGTTAGCAATACAATAATTATACACCATAATTCTTCTAAACAAAATGTAAAATAATTTTTAAATTGTTACTTTCGAGATAATACATCAGTGAGGAATAAGCGATATAACACACTGTTATTAATTTAAACAATAAATAAATACATATCCAGCATAAAAAATATATGTGGCGCGTCGTGAGAAAACCGGTCTTAATGCATGTGCGTAAAGTGTTGTCCCGGATTAGCCTGTGCAGTCTGCACAGGCTAATCCAGGACGGCACTTTCCCCTTTTATGGTATTATCCGTTTCAAGGAAGTCTCTTCTAAACATAAATCCTCTGTCGGCGGAAAGTGCCGTCCTGGATTAGCCTGTGCGGACTGCACAGGCCAATCCGGGACGACACTTTACGTGCATGCATTAAGACCAGTTTTTCCAGAACGCGCCTCATATTTACATTGCGCAAAGCAAAACAATGAGAACTTCATACAAACTACAAAGAATTTAAACATCATTTTGGCATTTAAGCCAGTCAAATCAAAATCTTCTGTACAAACAAAACGTTCAAAAATACAAGTAGACTCCCACAAACACCACAATATACCAAAGTACAATCACCAAGATATAAAACAAAAAAACATTTGAGTGGCCTATTACTGCAGTGGCCAAAGGAATTTTATTGGTCGAAATATTTAACCAGCACATCCAATGTTTGACAAAGGGCTTATGTGAAACTGCAAATGACCAAAGATATTGCTTAACCTTATCTTCCTGTAACAAATATGGTATTCAGGAAATTAAATATTGAAAACATTCTGTTCAAATTTCACATTCCATAGTTTTCAATAATGTAGTTCAACATCAAGTGATTTTTGTTTTTCAAATATTTCATGCCTAGAAAGAAGGTCTGAGAGTTAAATTCCTGTTGCATTATTTCAGGACAATCCCTGAATAAACGAGTTTAGTATGGTCCAAATGGTCAGAAATACGCCTGGGCCCGGTCAGAAATATGCCTGGGCCCGGTCAGAAATACGCCTGGGCCCGGTCAGAAATACGCCTGGGCCCGTACTTTTAAAAAGGGAAAATTTAAGTAAACCTCCTGAATTCATACCATTCCTTAAATCAGTGTCTGTTTTATCAGTGTTTTTCCTCTATTTAAACTTGGTACCCTCAAAAGGTACTTTCCAAATCCAATTTAAATACAAATTTTCCCAATTTGAAGATGGGGAAACAATTCAAAAGGATCACAAAAAGATTCACTATATGTATGTACCTATACTTTTACCTCCTGGAAACACAAGTTATAAAAGTGAAAGAATCAATTACAAGTTGTTTTAGAGTTTATTTATTGAAACTTACTGTTTTCGAATTCTTTTTGGCAGTTTTTGCTAAAAGCGATAAAATTCCCAATTTGGTTAAAAACTTATTTTCTCAGTTTGACTGGTACTGATACCATTCCCAACGTAATGAGGAAAAACGCTGTTAATGTACTTTATAAAGGTCTTTTTTAATTAAAATGCTTTAAACTAGTAAATATCGTTTAAATATTGAATATTTTACGATTTTGTGATCAGAAAATTTTGCATTTCACATAATATCATTAATTTGAAATTTTCTCTTAGGCGTAAAAAAAAAATATGTTTGTTTCAGGTAACCTGTTCTACCCTAAAAATATGCCCCAACCCTAGAACATTTTATAGGGTTAGTCAGATTGATTTTTGTTTTATTTACCTTTTTCAATAATTAAATGTGTTTTGGATAAATAAGTGTTTTGTTTTGATAGTATCCACTTATAAACAATGTTTAAGGATATTACTGATATATTTTGAATATTGATTCAGTTTAAGAATCTTCAAATTAACCAGTTACCAAAAAAAAATAAAAAAATAAAAATACTGACCTACCTACCCTATTTTTGGGGGCATGTAACCTGAAACAAACATATTTTTTTTTTACGCCTGATCAGACTGACCTAGTAGCACAATATAACAGCACCAGAAAGTACACATTCTCTTTGTGAATGATTTTAAATGCAAAATTAATCAGCGATAACCTGTGTTATAACAGGCTATGCAATATTCAGGCCTCCAGAGAAGATTACAGCAGAATTATTTACAATAAATAGTTTACAAACACATGCTTTTCGTACGATTCGACTGTCAAACACAAAAACACACAATTAATGCATAAAACATGAGACAAACATTTTCGCTCTGTTCAACACACAAAACAATACAAAAAATGCATTCAATATGAAACAACAATTTTTTCTAGCTCCTTATATAAGTGCATTGAGGCACTGCCAACCTACGAAACAATGAAATGCACAGATATATACCGAGTCAAAAAAGAAACTTTCGCTGAGTTTGAATGTAGATATAGAGAATGCTAGGTTAGTGTTGAATACAGATAAGTTTATTTAGCGAGGCTTAGAAAACCTAAACCGCGAGCCATGGCGAGTGGTTAAGGTTTTCGTGACGAGCAAATAAACGTATCTGTATTTAACACTTACCTGGTATTCTATTTATCCGATCATTTTCTGTCTTTATTTTGTAAATATACGAAAGAAAATCACTAAATAACACAAAAAACATCAAATGACGCCACAAAAATAAACAGTATGACGTCATTATAATGCACATGTTTGCTGTATTCAACAAGGTGGAATACAGCTAATTTTATTCCACGGGATGTTATTTCGTCAATGCAGTCGTGATGACGGGATAAAAAAAAACAACGTTTTAATAGATTTGATTTAAATCTCCTGTTTGTTGTATAATTAAGTCTGTCTTATGAATCTACTGGATTTAACCAGTCGATTCTGCACAGCAGAATGATTTTACAATAACCACATGTATTTATGTGTGTAAATCTATTACGTAACCCTAACAACCTGGCGTGTACTTTCACAAAAGTTTCTTTTTTGATTCAGTATAAATGTACAAAATTAATGTAGTAAAGTAAGTTAATTACGCGTTACGAGTATTACTGATGTATATCTGACCGAGATATGGCTAAGTTCAAAGCATAAGAGTACATTGTGAAAATGCATTTATATTTGAAATTTATTATCCATTTTATATACAAATGCAATGTGCTTTTCAAACCTTGAAATATAAACAAATAAATGTATTACGGAACAGGAAAACAGTCAGTTTTAGAAAATTATTTCTTACAGCCAAAACCTGTGAAAACTGCACCTACAACATTGTGAAACCATGAATTTTGCCAGCTAAGTTGACACCTAATAGTAATATGTGAATTTGTTTTGCCGAGTACTTATAAAAGAGTTCATGGTTTGATTAATTTAAGGCACATCTTCAGGAAAGTGTTCATATTAGGTATTAAATGTTATCTTAAAGAAAAACATGTTTGATAAACCAGTATTAGTCCTTCTTCCCTGACCTAACTGTGCGTAGTGTAAATAAACCCTTCAGGTTAAAAATACTCAGCATACATAATTTAAAAAAAAATTATACAGTACATCAGTTTGTTAATTTCTAATTTAAAATTCATTCATGGCCTTGAAATCCAAATATATAACACCACAAATAAATTTTGCCCACATGTAAAATGTTATGAAAACATTATATTATTTAAAGAAATAGAATTGTAAAGGTAAAGTAATTAATTACCTGTTTAATATTTAAAATCTCCAATGTCAGTCCTTGAGAAAAGTAAAACACACACAGCCAATAAACTAATGGCTTGTCCTTTAGCGTTAGCGCAAGTGAACTAGTATTTCCAATTTTATTCAAGTGCAGATAAAATACACACACAATACTCGCTGACAAAAACTATTGATCACGCCGTTTTTATCAATTTCTGAACTGTTTAGATGATCAGAGTACGCAGAAGAGTTTAACATAAAAATTGCTATGTCACATTCATTTACCGCACTATCTTTCAGCACATATTATACAAAAATTCAAAAACTGAGATTACAGAATTTTAATATTTTCAAGTTAAATTTAAACGTCTGCTCAAAACCACCATTGCATCGGCACAATTTGTACAATAATTGCAAACCTGTCTTTGAAGTCACTAAACCACTCTTTGAATACCCGTTTTTTTTGTAAGAAGATCTTTACAGTTGTAAATCAAAATTGAAATACAATTCAAATCCAATGAATGCCTCGTGTCCCGTTGCATTTGAAAAAGGTTAACTATCTCATTACTGGTTTTATTTAATCCATTCATAACCTGCGTTGGTGTGTAAAGTGTGTAAACCTAATCAGTGCAGAGGTTAAGTATGTTACGCATGCCCCAAATTACCATTTGTAAAGTTGCACAACATTGCCCCTCTCAAGATTGCTCCTATTCACACAGCACACGTCCCCATCCCATTCACCAGTCATTCATGGCTTGTTACTGCACAGCTTTGGTGGCCCCTATCAAAATTAAGCCACTCCTTTAAACCCCTACTCCACTCCTGCCCAATTATTTTCAAGACCCTTTGGTAAATCACTGAAACCCTTCTCTTCAGCAGCCCTCCAATGATCAGAAATCGACCAATCAGAAGAGAGCACCTGCACCAAGGGTCCACCTTATCAATTGCCCTGTCCATTACCACCATTCACACCATTGGCTACGGACATTATTACAACAAAAGTCCGAAAACATCCGGACCCTATGATACTTTTGAGAGGCATGACGCATTTTGTGATCTGTAATTTCTGATATTTAAACGGACTATGTCATCGAAAAGGGCCTCAAGGTTGAAATTTCTTAAACAATTCTGAAATTCAGATATTAATACTGTCATATAATAATAGTTAAAACAGGGTATATATAATGAAAAAATAGTACAAGCATTCTGAAATAAAAATTAATTTATAATACGCGTCTTGTTTGTTTGGCCCTTTTCATGTTTACATTTGGACGTCATAATTGTGAGTAGTTTATTTAACCATAGTTTACACTCTACTTCTTGCCAGCATGATAGCGCAGTTGGATGAAGCGCTGTCTACTGTCATTTCACCGTATGACTCCTAAGTCGTGAGTTCGATACCTGCTGGGAGTTTTAATTTTCCATACTTTTTTGCTAATTTGTTTTTGTCAAATATCATATTGTGTATTATATTATGTTTTATTTATTTCATGCACACGTGTTTATGAAGCGCATTTCTATCATATAATATCATTTATATTGTAATAGGAATCCAATTTTTCTACGACACACCTGGCCCTTTTTAAGTTAAGTTCCACTTAATAAGGTAACTTCAAATTAGATGGAAAATCAATTATACAGTACAACTAAAAACAATTTTAATCAAATTTTTAACAATGCCAACAGAATGTCACAAATAAGTCTCATATTAAAGCATAAAACAGAGTAATTTAGCAAGTCAAACAGCACAAGTAGATAGTGTTGTCCATAAATATACCCTTTTGTTTCATGTGACAAAATATTTCTAAGCTAAATAATTTCATTCTTTTATTCTCAGCCATCTTCAAACAAAGGTCCTACTCTAGGTAATTAAACTAACTCGAAAATAGACATTTTTACTATATGTTATCATCAATAATTACTGAATAATTCATGAAACAATATGGGTCACTGAACATACCTGTCAGTATACAACCACTTTCAACATTTCTACTACAATTTACTATAGTTGGTTGAATCATTCAATGTTAAAACAATGAAAACAACAAGTAGGCTAACCTAATGAAATATGACACTAGAATAAATTAATTCCATCTGTTTTTGCCAAATGCGCCACTTTTTGTGTGTACAGTTATTTTTGACACTATGAATATAAATGAGGCATATCGTGGAAAATTGGGTTTAATGCATGTGCCTAAAGTGTCGTCCGGATTAGCCTGTGCGGTCTGCACAGGCAGATCCGGGACAACACTACCCCCTTGCTGTTGGTTTGTTTTGTTTATTTGGATTTTTTGCCTCTTTTAACAGTATTTTAGTCATATCACGGCAGTCAGTTAACATACTCACACTTTTCCTGGGCAAGCTTAGCCGATCTTAGCAGTTTACCAGTACTAAGTGCACATACTTATGCCAGTAACTGACAACTGCCCTACTTGAATCAGAGGTAAGGGGAGAATGGCCATAGAAATTATTTCATGACCAATCCCCACACAAGTTATGTGGCCATGCATTATGCCCCGTTTTCCCATGACATGACCACATGTACATTTGAACATTGTTTATTATTTCACAAGATTGATGTGAGCTTTAATGTTTGCATGGCACATCACAAAAGATCAGTGGTATTCAAAGAAGACACCTACATATTTTACCATGAGAACACAATTCATGTTGCAAGCCTGGTTAATCACTCATGTTTAATTGCTCCCTGCTTGTATATACTACCATGAAGATTTAATTTCCTTCCATGCATAATTGGTTATCTAGGCCATTGCACTTTGGTGAATACAATTAAGAAATGAATTTGCAATTTTTTGCCATAAATCATTGTGGGGAGTGTGAATAGTTTAAACATATCAAAATTTCAGTGTGTATATTATTATAATAGGTGTTAATTAGTAGTTAATATGAATGAGAATGGAAATGGGTGCTTGCAAATATGTCCAGTGGTGGCAAAATCTTTGATTGCCTTACATGTCCATTTTTGATAAGTCTTGTTTGCCACTAGTCCATACAAAAATCATATGAGGTGCGTTGTGGGAAAACCGGTCTTAATGCATGTGCGTAAAGTGTCGTCCCGGATTAGCCTGTGCAGTCCGCACAGGCTAATCCAGGACGGCACTTTCCGCCTACAGTGGATTTATATTTAGAAGAGACTTCCTTGAAAAAGAAAATACCATAAAAGCGGAAAGTGCCATCCTGGATTAGCCTGTGCGGACTGCACAGGCTAATCCGGGACGACACTTTACGCACAGGCATTAAGACCGGTTTTCTCACGACGCACCTCATATGGTAAAATTCAGGCAAACATCACTTGTTTACGGCGGCATAGAGGGGACATGAGCACGTACTGCTTTCATGGGCACACTTGTAAGCTATAACGTGCGCATGTGTTAATCATCATGTGCGCACATGTTAATCATCACGTGCACACATGTCAACTATCACGTGTGCACGTGATGATTAACATGTGCGAACGTGACAATTAACAAGTGTGCACGTGATAGTTAACATGTGTGCATGTGATAGTTAAAACGTGCGCACATGATGATTAACATGTGCGCATGTGATAGCTAACATGTGCACACGTGAAAACATCGCGTGCGCATGTGTTAAATAAAAGATTTCTCATGTCCCCTCTATGCCGCTGTACTTGTTTCTACATGCTGTAGAAAAATCTGTACAATAGGGACAAATAATTTCACCACACCTGATGCCAATATGTTTTAAACGTCTGATGAAAAATCAGTTTTTCAATGTTCAAGCAATAAAATCATTTAAAAGAATCCCAATATATGTATTGTTTTTAAATGGGTATTAAAAACTTCTGAATGACTTTTAAATTGTAAAATCTTATTTAAAAAGATTTACCAAAAACATAAAAAAAATATCATATGACAAATTATACAAATAATATTACATCTATTAAGCCCTTTACAATAAACATTTCACTAAGCAATTTACTCCATTTATGAATATACAGCGATTTACTCAATTAATGAATATAAATACATAATTGTTAGCAGGGAATTTTCAGCCTTTAATGTTCGACCATAATCAATAGCACACATGTTGTTTATCATTCAATTTACTTCAAGGTGAGTTGCACAGCATAGTTTTTTGATCCTGTGCCAAGCTTTCTGTTGATCATGATAGTAATACACACATATCATGCGGATAAAAATAACTTATTCAACCACCGTTTATGTTCCAATCGTAACACTAGGTTTTATTTACAGCAGATTTGTGGTGCGTCGTGAGAAAACCGGTCTTAATGCATGTGCGTAAAGTGTCGTCCCAGATTAGCCTTGCAGTCCGCACAGGCTAATCCGGGACGTCACTTTCCGCTTTTATGGTATTTTCTGTTTCAAGGAAGTCTCTTCTGAACATAAATCCACTGTAGGCGGAAAGTGCTGTCCCGGATTAGCTTGTGCGGACTTTACGCACATGCATTAAGTCCGGTTTTTCCAAGACGCGCCTCATTTACTTTCAACAAGAATTACTCATCCAACTAAAGTGGTTTTACTTTTGAAGTTTGTCTGCATCTAAAATGCATTTTCTTTTTAAATGTAGCGAGCTAAAAATGTACATCATATTTAAACAGTTAAGTTCAATCAGCGCTCCCATCAGTTTTGATGTAGTGGGTAAATTGACACTCAAACCAGAATTTATGGGGGTAAATGTACACCCAGGCCATAATGTATGGTGGTAAACGTATTTTCAGTCCCAAATTCATTGGTCTGCTTAAAAGTGCAAAACAATGCAATGGAGCAACCTTCAATAATGCAAATGAAGCGTGTCGTGGGCTAATCCGGGACGACACTTTACACACATGCATTGAGCCCGGTTTTCCCACGACATGCCTCAAATGTTTTAAATAAGGAATTTCTGCATATTGCCATCTTTTACAGTCGGATATCCTCTATAAGGGTATGTTTAATACTTCCATGCATATGCACAAATGTGAAATTATGTGCATAAATGTATTCCTTGATTTTATTTTCTGAGCATATCTTGGGTAATGTCCCGTGAAATAACACGTGTTGCTATATATATAATGCGCATTATCTGCTCGTCTGGTACTATATGTTATATATATCAAAGATACCGAAAATCCAGTCAAATCAGTGTTAACAACATTTATTTGAAGGCGAATGACCAACTGCCTATAACATTGCAGCTACTAACCTGCATAATTACAATATTATAATTACTGACCATCAATCATAAAACATATTTAATGCTAAAAAATGAAATATTAATTAGTGCAATAACTTGTTTTTACTTCAAACACTCATTATCAGAACATTTCTGATTTAATCTACGCCAATACCGCAGTGTTTAATACGTGTTAAATGCGCATTAACTTCACTTATTCGAGAAGGATATCTGCTAGTTATTAAACATCCAATTCATATAAATCAGTTTTATTTTAGCATTGAAGCATAATGTCTCTTGAAACCTACTTTCATTCTCAAGTCACATCTTGTTGCACTTTTCCAGGAAAAAGAGCTATAAATAGAACAAACTGTTAAATTTGTGTACAAGTGATGATAAGAATGTCAATGACTGTATGTGTAATGACAGCCTACGGCTAAACATAAAAGAATAACGACATCAATTGTAATGGAAACATTGTATGCAAATAAGATGTTGCAGTTAAACATGCGAGAATCCTTAATTAATGTACAATAATGTTTCTAATTAATGTTAATGAACATTCTTATAATACGACACCAGTGGGCTTACCATTGAAACTCGGGAACCTATACAGGGCTAATTATATATAGTTCCTTTTGCAGATTTTCAAAAGAATTGTATTTATTAAAACAACAAAAATCTAAAAATCCTCAAATATTATTCACATCACATAGTTGTGAGATTTGATAGAAGATTATGGAAGGAGCATTCTTTTTTCATTTAAATTTTACAAAAATGTGTACTTGGTCTTTAAGTAAAAGCAGTAGAATCCTGTCTCAAAATATCTGCTTTAATATGTTCTAACCGGTAAAAGCAAAAAAACACACAACAACAACGCAGAATACTGATAAATAAACGCTGTCCTTCCTTTACAGGAAAAAGGAAACACTTATGTTCAAGTAGGGTCAAGTATACAAAAACTTGCACCGCAAAATCATCGCAGCATTTTTAATGACGTACACATGTCCTAGTTGCACGGTTACTTGGGTTAAAAAAACACACTTGAGGTCCAGGATTCATTGTTTCTTTGCTTGAACAAAAGTCGATCAAACTGATATTATACTTGTAATCAACATCCACATCAAAACTATTTCCGCACCAGTGTTTTAAAGCTCTAATAAACTACATTGATCAGAACAATTAGGCATTAAAAAAAAAAAAAAAATTGTTTGTTTCACTTACCAGACACACCCCCACTCCCACCCCACCCCCCATAACTTTTTCTGCCGACCCTGAAAGTTTTTTTCCTACCGATTATTACCTTTTTCTGCGGCTTTTTGGCAAATATTTCGAATTTACATTGAAAGAAAGCGTACACTATTTTGAAAATGTCAATTTCAAACTCATATTGTAAAATGTCTTTTTCGATGACCTTATTTATAGCTAAGGTACATTTCTTTCATGGGAGGCGTTTAAACATTTTACAGCCCAATATACCTAAACTGTGGGGCGAATATGCGGCGAAGAAACTAAAAGTTAAAGAAAAAAACAGTTATTTTTCACCTCCCCCCCCCCCTAGATTTTTTAGGAGACATTAGCGGAAACATACAAAACAAACCGATTTTTTTGCCTAATTTAGCATATATTTCTACCTACATGAATTTTTAAGTTACAAAAACAGATTGTGTCACTTATACACTTACACACAACATTCTTAAACACAAATAAACAACATATTATATGTATTACTGTGAAGAAACTTATTTAAGTTTGTTTGTTTTTAACGTTTGAGGTTAAAATACTTTACACACAGATTTATAAATAAAAAACCCTCATGTATAAAATGTAGAACACTTTATATATATAATTTCTATATTGATCAAGATCATTTTACATAAAACGCATTACTCACCAATTTAAATCCAACAAAAACCCACTTCAACAACAACAATAGATCAATTTGTAAAACTAGAACTCCAATAACCAATCTTGATAACCCATGTAGTGATAAACAACCGTACCAAAAAGCGTTAAATAAGGCACACAGCATTTAAATTAATCATTATAAATGATTCATTATAAAATTGCACAGTAGGAACGCAGTTACTTACATAAATAGGAGATTTTTAAACCACTCCCATAAATAGTTTCTGTAAACAGCACTTAGCACTTAATACACACAGTTGCAAAATGTTAGCTCTTCCACAGAGAATATATAGTTAACCCTAGATGCAACCGAATATTTTACATACAGCACATATTTCCCTTGAGTGAATAATCTATACTCCCTCCACCACTGGTGCATTCAGTAGCACAGAAAGGTAGAAATACATACATGCCGCAATAAAGCAGTGTATGCTATCCCATATTGTATGAATTCATGCCAACGCTGAAGTTAAAACACTTGAAACTACACATGGCATGTAAGCAGGAGATTAAAATTAACTGGGGCACAGGGGTTAAAATCTATCTACCTAATTCTGTGTGGTTGTGGTTCCGCTGAGGTTAAGAAAGCAGCCAGTGGGCAGGAAAAAGGACCAATTTTTTTCTGTTAATCGTAACAGGTTTAAAATTGGATAAATATTCTAGTAGAATTCAACATTAAAATCATAAATGTTGTTTGGAAACATTATTTATCTACCACAACTTCTCTCTCTTTAGTACGTTTTTGTTTCTCTTAATTCTTTGATCATAATTCTAATAAAATTAGAATATTTAACCACTCTGAAGGCTTTTAACAAACGCAAAAGCATCCACTTTGTGTTTGTTGAGCTACACCATTAAATGGTTCCGAGCTTCTTCACAATGAGAACAAAAAAGGGCACACAAACGTACATGTTTAACAGTGTAAAACCATGTTTACGAACAAGCGGAAAGCACACTTAAAGAACTGTCCATAAATGCGTATAATGCAGAGAACATTCGCCTATACTAGGACGTATGCTTGCTTACTCAAGTTTGCACAACAACGCCTGGGTTTGCTGGAGTGATTGCACTATCAATACCTTGTGCACAACAACTCCTGGGTTTGCTGGAGTGAATGCACTATCAATGCCTTGTGCAAGCCAATACATTTCTTGTTTATTGGCAAATTGATAATGGTGCGACCTTATATTGACCTAAATTTTACTCTCCTGCTTGTGCATAAAATACAGCTATAGCCAGGCCTGGGCTTAAGTAAATATTGCAGTTTCTGTTAGCTGGTTATAAAACCTCTAACAGTCAGATATGGTTGTATTCTGCACGTTTTTCAAGTTTAAACTTTAGCAGTTTATACATTTTAGATTTTGATCAATTGGCATAAAAGTTAGATGATTTAAACATTAAACATCTGCATTTATTTTGCTTCATCTTGATTGAAACTGTAACAAATACATATTTTATAATATGCTTAATGATAATTCGTAAATGCAGCTTAAATATTTTGTAGTTAATGTTATCTTGAAAGTAATGCAGTTGTTTTACAGCATAGAACTCTTTCAATCACGTTTGTCACTGATTTAAGTAATAGTTAGAACATTAAAATGAACTGTGTCGTGGGAAACCCGGACTTAATGCATGTGCGCAAAGTGTCGTCCCGGATTAGCCTGTGCAGTCCGCACAGTCTAATCCAGGACCGCACTTTCCACCTACAGTGGATTTATGTTTAGAAGAGACTAACTTAAAACAGAAAATACCATAAAAGTGGAAAGTGCAAAGACTGCACAGGCTAATCCCAGACGACACTGTACGCACATGCATTAAGCCCAGTTTTCCCACCTCACGCCTCAAATGTTATTGTTTAAGAAGGGGTGGAGATGTTAGATCATCAAGGCCACCATTATTTATGTCACAGTGGTGTAATGAATAAGGTGTCTGTCTTGCAATCAGGAGATTGTATGTTTGATCCCTAAATAGGGAGTGTTCGAGCGATATTTCTCAGACATACAAAGCACTGGTTTCTCTTACTATGAGTCCAGTTTATGGTGTTCTGTCATATATGTAAATCAGTTTATAGAAAACATAACTATATGACCCTGTATCATATTGTAAAAACATTTCTTTCAAAGATTTATAAAAACATGTGTCTTTCATGCATTTCATTGAGTGTTTAATGCACCTATCAATGTTTTCCAGGAGAGGGAGTGGCGGGCATATAGGGGACTTTAGAATGCAAGCGATACCCGACAAGCAGGAATTGACATGCCGAATCATTCTGGGTCCCGGGGAAATAGACTTTGGTCGGAATTTAGATCCCGATAATATATGCCCCGGGCCATTTGATAGATATATAGCATATCCCACTGAGGGGATTTAGACAAATATCCTTGACTCTAGAGTGGGGAATTAGACCCCCCAAAAAAACATTTGTCAAATTCCCCTAGGTCTGCCCGCCGCTCCCCCTGGGGGAAAATATTGATAGGTGCATAACTTGAAAGCAAAATGAGGGAATTAAATAGGCATGGAAGTTTGAATGTTATTAAAATTGGCGGGGCGGGAGCGGGGGGGGGGGGTTATTAGGATGGAGACGTTTATTAGTGAATATATGTTATGTTATTCAGCAGACCTTAAATTTACTTACCACAAAACAGTAGTTCAGATCATTATATGTAAAATATATACATACATGCTGTATGTGCATGGTTACCTGCCTATTGCAAGTAATTTTTATACCATTAAGACCTTCGGCGTCCACAGAAATTCATTTTGTACAAAAATAAATCTAATTTCCATGGCAACTCATACATTTCTTGGAGCGAATAAACTCATTACAAGGATAATAAAATTCAAGATGCAATACCATAGTAGCAAAACACAGCATCAGGTGTTCATATGATTTCATATTTTATAGATTTACATTTTATTATATCTACAGATTCCAAGAGATTCTGCTTTACAATGAAATATAGGTTTGTCAGCCATTAGAGCTTGAAAACAGCAAACATATTTAATCATATATAAAGTGTTTTTCTATTAACTGTATGTATATATATATAAATATATATATATATTGTCCTCATCTTGTTTGGGAAAGGCATCTTTCAAATACTTTTAATATTTAAGATTCAAATCAAACCTTACACTAAGACACTTACAAACTTTTTGAAATTTCTCACGTATAAGCCGCACTTTTTTTCAGCCAAAATTTGTAGCATTATTCCAGTGCGTCTTATCGCGAATATAAGCAAAACTCCTAGTTTTTCTATCATAAATATAAACTGTGGTATTTTGGGGGCCATTCTGAATAGACGCTCGATCGACGTCACTATGACGCTTATATACTTCACACCTTCTATAAAGCTCTGCAAACAAAAAGGATTGTGTCATTGATGATACTTGCAAAACTGACCGTGTTTGTCAAACAGACAATAAGCGCTTATTAATTAAAGGTATTGACACTTGAGACTTCTTAACACCTCTCAATACAGCAAAAACACATCTAGTCTAATGTATCCGCATTGCGATTTTCACGACACACATATTTTCAGTGTCAATAAACAATGGACGCGAAATTTACGATTTTGATGTTTAGAAGCTTTCAAATAGCAGATTTTTTTCCTACAAATTAGGATTAGATTAGGAATTTTTAGGTGCGTCTTATACGCGGGGGCATCCTTTACGCGAGAATTTACGGTATTTCCTGATTCACAGAGTCTGAGCAGTCAAGTCAGAGGCAAGTTGACGCAGAGTAGACCCGAGTACTGCACGAATTATCGTGGATTAATTTGCTCGCCATCAGATATCAGTTGTTCACAGACTCGGATTGACTCCTTGTAATTTCTTTGAGGGCATCAGCTACAACTCCGCGTAATTCTGCGTAGATACGCCAAGTTACTATGAGCATTTAAAATTCAGTCTTTGCAAGGGCGATTTGTTTTACTTGAGTTGTACTGTATATCGGTGGCTCAGCGCATAATTATGCTACATAACTGGTATACAAAATTGACTTAGCATAGTATTGCATTGACACATCGAAGTATGATGCAAGGTCTATTGTTTTAAGTTATTACAAGAGAAAAATGCGGAAACCAGATTAA
>CM051039.1:31730500-31748000 GCA_027627225.1 Congeria kusceri | reverse complement strand
TAATAATAACATGCCACTGGCAATACAAGGCTGTGAGGCACTGGAAATGCGGGGTGTTATATACACTTCACAGTTGTTTTCAACGACCAGGAAGCGTATGATTTATTAGTTCGATTGGAAAACTATACTTGGTTTAGGTTTAAAACTTTACAACAACAACAACAACAACAGCAACTATTACTACTACTACAACTACTACTACTACTACTACTACTACTACTACTACTACAACAACGACTACTACTGCTAATATTGCAGCTGATTCTACCAGCTACTACTAGCAACGACGACTACTACTACTTCTACTACTGCTACTACTACTATTACTTCTACTGCTACTGCTACTACTAGTATTACTGCTGCTCACATTTTTAGTGAATCGCAACTCAGGCATCATTTTCATAGTATGTTGGAATCTAAATATTATTTCATAACATATTATTTATTCAACACCGATTTATATCCTTATTCTGGACCTTATGCTTTACTATAAAATAAACGTGTCCTTGTTTCCCTGTTACGCAGAACGCTAAATCGCGTTTGGTTCTATTGTACTATACCACAGATAATAATTTTTTTATATAATATTGAAAAAGTGTTGTTAAAAAAATTCTAGCAACATACACGAAATAAAATCATGCAAATTACATGACTACCAACATGAAATAAAACAACTGTAATAACACCTACTATAAAAACCGTCATATAGATGTATTGATGTTAGAGATGAGATCCAAAATGAATAGAACAACGAAACGTTGACATGAATATCTACTTTAATTAAAATTACAACATACTGAATTTACGGTAAAATATTGTTTCTAAATATGATAATGTTTACCAAATGTTAATGCACATGACAAATGGTAACAGTAAAGGCACAAAGACAATTAAAACTATCATGCTTGTCATTAATAGAACATATGTTTATTTCAAGTATGAAGAAATGCAACTTTTCAAGTTGAGAATAACATGCAAACTAAAACCACATACCTTTCATGATGTCTTGCCGAACACCTGTAGTTACTCGCCATTTCGTCACACTGAACTTTTTCAACACCAAAGATCAAGGAGAATCAATGACAGTATGAGCATTTGACTTTGGGGCCCTTATATACTTCTTGATGGCGTTGCAGAATCACCTACGCACAGGTGTAATAACCATAATTTAAACATAACATTTAATAATTTAAATTTATGGAACATTTGTCTTGATAAAGATATGATCAGATATGAAATTTGGTTTATGTAAGAACGACGCTTCACTGACAGGTTTGGAATTGTATGTGTTCATGTTCTTGTACTTAATGCTTTTCGCATTGAAATTTTATATTTACATGTACATTTTAAATAGATCTATTCTGCTATTCACGTAAAAGTGAATTGATTTTAGAACATTAAAATGTATAAGTTTTCCGTACAACTGAGCCACATAGTTCATTATTATATGATATTTTCAATCTGGGCTTTTAAGTGCGTGCCTGCGTGAATGTGTATGAAATAATATATCACACAACTAGATGTAACCCCTTGTGTGTGGAATAAACAAAACAATGATACGCATATAAGTTTTGAAGTTCTTGTTAACTCTATAAATTGATGACACTAGTAAAACTCATAAAACTCTGCAAAGTGAGCACCAGATGGAAAGTTCTCCTATAAATTTTCAACGCGTGCTGGTAATGAAACTGACAGTCCTAATCGGCTTAATTCATCAAAATGACATCATACCGTTGAAATCACCATTTCACGGTGCAGCGGTGTGAAGCTGTTACAATTAATGGTGATTTATCGATTGGCATTCTTGGAAACAGAAGCCCTTTAGTTTCTGACCTAAGCTGCATCTGGATTGAACCGTAAAACGCTTCAAATAAATGACCACATCCTGTCTCTAAAGTCCATATATCAACCTGGTCATGATGGAAGCAAAACGACCCGTAACGCCGTAGAGTGAGGAAATTATGTTGTTACATAATGCACATAAATCGAATTGTCACGGAACAAATAGTGTCTGTTTGAAGAGATATCAAGAAATAATTTAATGTCAGAATTATAATGGTTTTAATTAATTACTTGTAAATACTATTATCTGCTCCGAGAAAAAGGCTCCATCTGTATTTCACCAATATTTCTTCAAAATTAATGCATAATGCGTTTTATTAGGAATTTAAACGAAAACTAAAAAGTCATTCGAATAGTTGAATTGAGTATTACTCGTAACCACCCTGCCACCGTTGTCTTCGTCCACACTTTCATCATCGTCATCATCATCATCAACATCATCAACATCAGCATCATCGTCATCATCATCATCAGCAGCATCATCATCATCATCATCATCATCATCATCACATCATTAACATCATCATTAGCAGCAGCAGCAGCAGCTTTCTTAAAAGCACCATTTATGCTAGAGACGACACACAAATCGGTTCCAATTAGTAAGTAATGCATTGATCATATGTATCTATTTTCATAAATTTCGCATACACGCCTCCAAATATCTATCAAATGGATGGTTATTTATAAGTCAATACCACTAATAGTAGTAAAGAATAGTAGTAGTGGTAGTAGTAGTAGTAGTAGTAGTAGTAGTAATAGTAGTAGTAGTAGTAGTGGTGGTAGTAGTAGTATTTAGTAGTAGTAGTAGTAGTAGTAGTAACAGCAGTAGTAGTAGTAGTAGTAGTAGTAGTAGTAATAGTAGTAGTAGTAGTAGTAGTAGTAGTAGTAGTAGTAGTAGTAGTAGTAGTAGTAGTAGTAGTAGTAGTAGTAGTAGTAGTAGTAGATTATTAGTAGTAGTAGTAGTCGTAGTAGTAGTAGTAGTAGTAGTAGCAGTAGTAGTAGTTTCAAGATTCAAGAATCAACATATTTATTTCGTTACTTGAACATATACATGTTTTTGGCAACATGACCCAATGAATTCACATAACACCTTATAACATATGTACATATATACACAGTTTATAATACTAATATGTATATAAAACAAATAACATTTATTATTCCTAGTTCGCACAGCAAAAAAAAAAAAAAAATCCAGAGAAAGTTACAACAAATGTATTTTTTAATAAAGTACATGCCCAGAGGAGGGACTTGTAGATTTCATACGAAACCATAAGACAAAAAAAAACTAGACAGCTTTATCACAGTATGACAAATATGTACACTTATATATGCAACTGTAGAAAACAACACATCATTGCAATTAGTGTACAGTATTAATCATACCTTTTCGTCTGTTAAAAGCATGGTACGTATATTTACACAAATTCAATACTGTTTTTTTGTGTGTATGATTTAAATTTGCTAATAAATTGACCACACTAGGTTAGTATAGTAATATTTACTTATATATGTCTTCCGAATGTCTCTATATAGAGGACAAATGCATATAAAATGATATTCGTCTTCTACATCAATGTTATTGCAAAAGCTGCAATATCTGTTACAATGTTCGATTCTGTTATTGCCGAGACCGGCCTGTTTCTATTTTTAATTGGTTTAATGACACCCTCAATAATGCAATACGATATCTATTGGTAGTTTATCAAGATAATATTCAATAATCAAAATCAATTTTAAACAGCTTATAAGTGCACAACGTTCGACTGTTATTATCAGCAGTATACCACGACTGTTTGAATTGTTATAGCTTTTGTTTTTTGTTTGTTTGGATTTTTCGACGTATTTCAGCAGTCTTTGTTTAAATTCTAGATGTAAACTATTCTGATTAACTAAATAGGGGGTTACCCAAACATATGAGAAACCACTACTGTCTACAAAAGATTTAACATTGGTTAACCAGTTAGATTTACCTTTAATGCAATCATCTAACAATGCTTGGTATAAATTCTTAATAATCATATTGTCGCTTTTTTATATTTTTAACCAATATTTAATAATGCGTGAGTGTCTAGTGATATACAGCGGATATCCGCCAAGTTCTCCGTAAACAGCCATTGAATATGTTTATTGTTTTACTTTAAGGTTTTTACAAAAAACTTAATGAATTCTCTCTACTTCATTGCTAATATTATTATTACAATTATTTTTATTCTTTCTAAAACGTTTCCAAAACTCTTTAGGTCGTAATTTTATTTATTTTTTTAAATCTTATTAATATCACATTTCAGCGTTTTTCGTTTAGCTAATTTTTTATAACGCCCTTTACATTCAATCATATCTTGTCTATTAATATCACTTTTATTAAAGTTATATTTATTTAAAGCTGTTTGTTTAGCTTCAAAGCATTCTGCGTCGAACCATTCAGATTTTTTGGAAAAACTTTTACAATTGTATACAATATAATGAACTGTCTTTATCTTACAAAAAGAGGATCAGCAACATCGCGGATCTCTTAGGTAAAATTGTTTGTACCGTTGTTAACAGAATCTCTATCAACAACAACAACAACAACAACATTTATTTCTGCAATAAAGCTTACAAAAAGCTTCTAGCCTACAATAATGAATCTATAAATGTCAAATACCGCTGTAATTGTTAGCAAATTAAGGAGGAAGTAATATGTCTATAAATACTGTGAAATGTTAGTGTTTTCATTTTAAGTGTTTATATTACCATGGTGATATGCCTTGATTGAATAGAAGCAATAACACTTAAATAAATGCATACGTAATTAATATTATTAATTGTGATGTTTCTAAACTATTAAGAATGTTGATAACGTTATAACTAAACAATATGGAAAGTACAAAAATTTGTTTACACAATATATGGAATGTAGAATGATCTCATCGGCAAACAAAGTATGAAGTACAGACATTTTATGTACAAAAAATAGGGATATTAACAATTTACGCGTATTGCTTTATGTTCTAGTAATGATATTTGAGATTCGCAATTTTACATAATTTATAGAACACATTAACACAGCAAGTCGAAGTACCATATAATATTAAAAATTGAAAAGAATGTATTGATATTATGAATTTTAAACATTAATCTCTCAATATATACAAGATATCTGTATTCCAATACAAACAGTATTAAACAAAAAGGGAATGTACAACTATTTACAACTAGTACAATAATATGCGTGCGTGTTACAATGCATATACATGTAATGTTGAACTACAGTGGATAATGAAAGAAAGTAAGTACTGGACATAAACATAAATTACAAGTGTATACAAACATGTTGTTTTACTATATAACTTAGATATCCTTATTGTCTATAATGAAACCAGCAGCAATAGTAGAAATAATTAGTTACTTATTAGTTCTTCTCTTAGAGTGTTTGCATGGTAGATATATTTTGCAATGTTTAGTAGTTCATATTTATTTGTTGTGGACATTAGTGTTTTAAATTTAGTTTTAGTTGGCCATCTACAATAGTAAGGTTTAAAATATTTTCGTCTTAGGTGGGAGTAAAGAGGACAGGTTAGCAAAAAAATGATATTCGTTTTCTATTAAACCTGAGTTACATATATTACATTTTCTGTCTGCCCTTTCTATGTTATAGTACCGACCTTGTTCAATTTCTAGGCTGTGTGTTTTTTACATATAGTAATTTTCTTAAAAATTTCGAATGGATTTGTTCAATGTCCTTTGCCTTATTTTGACCCCATACTTCAGCGGAATAGTTAAGAAGGGAGATATTAATACGTCAAATAATTTTAATTTTTTTTCTTTGAAATTAGTATTGATTGAAAACTGAAAATAGTTTATGCATTGCTCTGGATGCGTGCTCTGAGATGCATTTTTGTGTTCTGTTCCAGTTACCATTTTTGAAAAAGTAAACACCTAAATATTTAAAGGATGTGACTACCTCAAGTTTTTCGTTGTATAGAAAAACATCAATATTTGTATGTCTAGGGCTTTTTTCAAATATCATTATTTTTGTTTTTGATGTGTTTATCTTTAATTTCGATGTATTGCAGTATACCTCAATATCTTCTAACATGGACTGTAACGCGGTGTGTGATGTTGCGAATAAAACGTGATCATCCGTGTAGAGTATCAGAAATAATTTTATTTCATTGATTGAAAATACATCATTAATATTGGAGTTTATAATATTTAAAATATCGTTTACGAACACCATACACACTAGAGATGATCCACAGTCGCCTTGTTTTACTCGTTGGTATGAGTATATGATGTCCGATACTTCGTTATTGTTTTTTACAACGGATTTGATAGTGTAGTACATGGTTTAATAGCATTTACCATTTTGGTGCTTATATTTTGTGAGATATGTTTTTGCCATAAGAATGGAAGATTAATTTAATCATAACATTTTTCATAATCTATAAATGCGCTGTATAGTTTCTGTCCGCTGTGGATTATCTTGGATATTATAGCTTGCAGTAAGAAAATGCAATCAGTAGTGCTTTTACCATTTTGATATCCAAAATGATTTTTTATTATTGTTTCATTTTTTCTGTTCATATTGTAAGACGGTTGAAGAGAACCTGTGAATATATTTTAGCTAATATATTGTTGAGTATTATGCCTCTGTCATTTTTTGCTAAGTTAGGATCACCCCCTTTAAATATACGTATAATGTAACGCAGGCCCCAGCACTCAGTGTGTACGGCGTTGTTAAATAGGTTGTTATATAGTGTGTGCAGGGTAAGGGGATATAATATCAAATGCACTCTTTATAAATTCTGCTGATATTTCATCTGGGCCACAGGCTTTATTATTCTGTTGTTTAAAAACCGCCTTTTTTATTTCATGTATCGTTTTTTCATTGTCTAAATTTTGATCGTGTATTGAAGTGTTTTCAGTATTTTCTTCATGTGTGCCTTCATTAGTAGTTTGTGTTTCCCCTAGGAGAGTATTAAAATGTTCAAATAAGTCATTTATTTGTAAATTGTTATTTTGTTTCTTTGTATTTTTGTCGCTTCTTTTAACTGATTTCCGGAATTTTCTGGGTTGCGATTTTGCAATGTTTTCAAGTTTAATGCCTTGGTTTATTTTATATTTCGTTTTTGCGGATTTTCTTATTTTATTATACATAGTTCTACGTTGCGAACAAAATATTCTGTTTTCGTTTGAATTATTTCGGTTAAACATATTTCGTGCATTTTTAAACTCTTTTTTTGCTTCATAACATTTGTTGTTAAACCACGGTGGATTTGCTTGTGGATTAGTGTTGTGTGAATGACTACGTGAGGACGTTTTACTGAAAACTCGTGCTGCTTGCTCATGTATGAAGCTCATGAGCAGATTTACCTGATCGGTCGTATTACTGTTATTTAAATAACGTAGCTGATGTAGGTTGTTATTTAACGATTTACGAAATCTGTGCCTAGTGTTAAAGAATTAAATCAAGACAATTTTGAGATTATACCACGTCCAAATTCATTCCACAGACTTTCATCCCATTTAATACTAGTTCGTGTGTTGTCATTTTCATTACTTATAATACACACTGCCACAATTAATTTGAAAAGAGAGCGATGCATGATCCGACCATTAATTAAAAGAGTTTACACAACAATTGCTCAATTTACCAAAGTAACATTCACTCAACATTATATAATCAATAACACTCGATCCCAATGAACACGCGTAAGTAAAATTTCCAATATTATAATCGTTTCCAAGCCTTCCATTAGCAATTCTCACGCAGTTTGACTTACATAAGTCTAGCAATTTAATACCGAAATTATTATGGATTTTGTCCATCGAAACTCGACTGATTGTCAGGTAAATATTAATCGCTATCAAATTCTATAATTGGTTTGTCACAAATAATATAATCTGTTTTATCCCCGCTTCTGACCCTGGCATTAAAATCACCCGTTAAAACATTTCCTCGAGTTTCAAATAAACAAATATCATTTTGTAAAAGGTCAAACAAATCGTCGTTAATTAAAGTATACAAAGTCGACCTTCCAGTCCATATATAAACTCCTGCTAAGTAAATATCATCAAACAGATTTTAAAAAAAAATTATTTTTAACAATTGTAATACCTTTGCAAAATTCGTTTCTAACATACAAAACTACGCTTAGCTTTTTTGCTTGTATATTTTCCTGAAGAGGTTGTAACATTTATATTGGTTTAAATCAAAATTTAATCTTTTATTGCCCCAAATAAGAAAATTATATCATATTTACAAATTAAGTCAGTAAAAGCACTGTCCTCTAGTTTCGCTCTACTTAGTCGGTTGATGTTCCATGCCAGTACAGATAGTCCGACCTCGTCGCGCCCATAGTCTCTGTTGGCCACTTCCGGAGCCCCGGCGTTCTGTTTCCGCACAACGTCCACCATTAGGAAGTCGTAGGCTAGCCATGCGTTATGCCCCTTTTTCTTAGCCTCCTTCAGATCCGGGATGAGGGCTCGGAGCCGAGCCGCGATTTCCGGTGGAAATTGTTCATGCATATAGAAATAGTAGTTGTAGTATTTAGTAATAGCAGTAGTAGAAGTAGTAGTAGTAGTAGTAGTAGTAGTAGTAGTAGTAGTAGTAGTAGTAGTAGTAGTAGTAGTAGTAGTAGTAGTAGTAGTAGTAGTAGTAGTAGTAGTAGTAGTAGTAGTAGTAGTAGTAGTTGTTGTTGTTGTTGTTGTTGTTGTAGAGGTAGTAGTAGCATCAGCAGTAGTAGTAGTAGTAGTAGTAGAAGTAGTTGTTGTTGTTGTAAAAGTAGTAGTAGTATGTAGAATTAGTATTAGTATTAGTATTAGTAGTATTATTATTATTATTATTATTATTATTATTATTGTTAGTAGTAGTAGTAGTAGTAGTAGTAGTAGTAGTAGTAGTAGTATGACGTCATTATGTATTTTGTTTATATTCATACCTGATGAAGACTGTTAAAATAGAAACGCGTAGTGAATTGGAATTTGTCTTTTTTTTCTTCATTTAAATAGTAGTAGTAGTAGTAGTAGTAGTAGTAGTAGTAGTAGTAGTAGTAGTAGTAGTAGTAGTAGTAGTAGTAGTAGTAGTAATAGTAGTAGTAGTATTAGTAGTAGTAGTAGTAGTAGTAGTAGTAGTAGTAGTAGTAATAGTAGTAGTAGTAGTAGTAGTAGTTATAGTAGTAGTAGTAGTAGTAATAGTAGTAGTAGTAATAGTAGTAGTAGTAGTAGTAGTAGTAGTAGTAGTAGTAGTAGTAGTAATAATAGTAGTAGTAGTAGTAGTAGTATTAGTAGTAGCAGTGGTAGTGGTAGGAGTAGTAGTAGTAGTAGTAGTAGTAGTAGTAGTAGTAGTAGTAATAGTAGTAGTAGTAGTAGTAGTAGTAGTAGCAGTAGTAGTGGTAGTGGTAGTGGTAGAAGTAGTAGTAGTAGTAATAGTAGTAGTAGTAGTAGTAGTAGTAATAGTAGTAGTAGTAGTAGTAGTAGTAGTAGTAGTAGTAGTAGTAGTAGTAGTAGTAATAGTAGTAGTAGTAGTAGTAGTAGTAGTAGTAGTACAAGTAGTACAAGTAGAAGTACAATAGTTGTCGGTAGAAATTGTTGTAGTAGTAGTAGTAGTAGTAGTAGTAGTAGTAGTAGTAGTAGTAGTAGTAGTAGTAGTATTCTATTCGCCCCGGCGTCGCCGTCTGCGTCGGCGTCCGAGCTAGGTTAAAGTTTTTCGGTAAGCTAGTTTCTCGGGAATGGCTTGAGGAATTTCATTCAAACTTAAAACATTTATTGCCCACATTAAAATGAACCTATAGGCCAAGTTTGGTAACTCTAGTTTGAAAATTGTTAAAATTATGGGCCTTTTTACACTTAGAAATTTTACCTATAACTATATGGACAGGTTAAAGTTTTTCGGTAAGCTAGATTCTCAACTTTTTGTTTCCGCTCTCTAACTCGAGAACGGATTAAGCTATTGTACTGAAACGTACTGATACAAAGTTGATACAAAGTCGACATCACTTACCTTATTAGTTCACAACGCAACCCTACCGTGATTCGAGTATCTTTCACACTATTTTGTGTAAGAAACATGTTCTTCTGTCTGTCCGTTAGTTTGACTCGAAAAAAAAACGCACTGCATAGCACATTTTAAAACAGTTGATTATCATGACTGAGAATGTGTGAGTTATTTAATGACATTGACTTCGAAAACAGACCATTACACTTCGGTAAATGAATAATACAAATAATTATTTATGCATGTGTGTTTGAAAATAGTCAGTTTTAATTTAATGTTTAGTTATGATGATCCCGATTTACTAGTACATAACATTGAATTTTAAATACGTATTTAGTGGACAGGCACATCAAACAAGGGCAATTTACTACCAAAACAAGTGCATGACACAACATGTCCTTCGAACATAATACGGTGAAGTATTAATTTATTCAGTGAAACAAAATGCATTTGATGATGACGATGATGATGATGATGATGATGATGATGTGCAACGATTTAATACATATCTTTGATACTGATCTGTAGCTGATCATTGCAGACCCACAGACAACATAAAGGGTTATAACTGCACGATCAAAAATGTATGCCCCCTCTAACCCGAAATCCTGGATAGCCCCTGGATACCTTATAGCTAGACCTCGCTTAGGTTTGCATATGGGGTGGGTGGGGTCAAGGTCAAGGTCACTGTTACTAAAAATAGAAAAACAGTTTCCGCTCAATAACCTGAGAACCTATTTAGATATTTTAATAACTCCTAATATATATGTACCTTATATCAAGACCTCACATGGGATTGCACATGGGGTGGGTGGGGTCAAGGTCAAGGTCACTGTTACTAAAAATAGACAAACGGTTTCCGCTCAATAACTTTAACACGCATTGAGATATTTTTATGAAACTTTATACATATATACCTTATATTACGACATCGCTTGGGATTGCATATGGGGTGGGTGGGGTCAAGGTCACTGTTACTAAAAATAGACAAACGGTTTCAGCTCAATAACTTGAGAATGCATTGATATATTTTAATGAAACTTAATACATAAATACCTTATATCGAGACCTCACTTGCAATTGCGTATAGGGTCAAGGTCAAGGTCACTGTTACTAAAATAGAAAAATGGTTTTCGCTCAATAACTTGACAACGCATTGAGATATGTTAATGAAACTTTATACATAGATAACTTATATCGAGACCTCGCTTGGGATTGCATATGGGTTGGGTGGGGTCAAGGTCACTGTTACTAGAAATAGAAAAATAGTTTCCGCTCAATAACTTGAGAACGCATTGAGATATTTTAATGAAACTTAATACATAGTTATCTTATATCGAGACCTGGCGTGGAATTGAATATGGAGTGGGAAGGGTCAAGGTCACTGTTACTAAAATTAGAAAAATGGTTTCCGCTCAATAACTTGAGAACGCATTGAGATATTTTAATGAAAATTAATACATAGATACCTTATATCGAGACCTCGCTTGGGATTAAATTTGGGGTGGGTGGGGTCAATGTTAATTTTAACATTACTAAAATTATATTGATGTGCTGACTTTAATGTATTTCGTTTGAAAGTTTGGTTTTCGTGGAATTTCCATGTTTCTTGTTTTAGAAAAAAAAAAGCCAGTAACTCTGACAAGCACAAGAAAAGTCGAGCGCGCTTTCCTCCGACAGCTCTTGTATATAATACATCACCACCAACAACACCAACTACAACAACAAACATAAATACTAGTACTAACACTACTACTACTGCCATTGATACTGTTAGTAGATTAGTTCAACATCTGTATTAACTTCAGCTAATCCGGATGCAATTAACGATATGTTTGCTGTTGATCACTGAAAATGCGGGGTGTTTTATATTAAATATATTTACCCCACAATTATGTTAAACTTTCACGGGGTACGAACGCTAATTGTTTTGTCAAGTGTTTTGTAAAGTGTTTTGTGTAGAAGGTTGAACGCAATATGTTCAGTTAAAGTTTGGCATATTTATTACAAGTATCAAATACAATTATTATATCGTATTCTTTTGTGATACCCTTAAAAAGCAACCACATATGCTTAAATATTGAACTTATATTTTTAAGATTCACATGCAAGTTTTTCATTTTATAGAAATGCCTAAAACCATACGGTACCGTACATTACAGTGTCAATTTTCTTTGGACATTATACGATGATGTTGAATATAATATGAACATGATTCATAGTAAATGTTAACATTGTCAATTCAATGCCTGAATAACGCCTTAGCGGACATAATTTCTTACCTACGTAAAATAAGTGACACCCAGTGTACATGCGGTTTAAGTAAGCATGCTACATTCATGTTCGTTAGACATAACCACAGCATCTAGCAGATGCATGATATGTGGCCTATTTTATGATATTATGTAATATAGCTCTATGGCCGTCTCTTTGTCCTACTGCCCTAGTGGTTAGGGCGTTATCCTACCTAGCGGGTGGTCGAAGGTTCGAGTCTCAAAAAACAGAGCTTGTTCTGATATGGCCGATTGCCTACCCAGCAGTTAATTAAATGAAGGGGCCCCGATTGCCTTCCTGATAAAGCGCGCGGCATATACAATAGGACTCGGGAGTAATGATGTTCACAAGTAAAGGTGTATCATAAGTCAAAACAGGCTGGCCATTAATCGCGAGGGGTGACACTATAATAAACAAATACTTTGCTTGTATAGCTCAAAGATGACGCATGCTGAAAATAAGTAAATCAGCAAGTTAAAAATATATAGTTAATTTGTGTACGAATATTTATTTTGAAGAACAAATGTGTCTTCTCCAAATGAAAAATTCCCTTATTTTGATTGTATACCTTAGAATTGTGGAACTATCAAGATAAATTACATAACGTATCTTACGCAATATCACGCTTGATTTAGTAAAATTTAAAATATGCTTTTAATTATTCACTACCATTATGTAACAAATGTACGTCCAGTTTAGGTACAGCAAACGTGGATTTAATAACTGAGATATTATTCTTTGAAATCAGTCTAATAACTTTCCATTTTAAAGAAGTCATGTTTTAGTCATTATTGTAATGATTTACAAACACTAATTATAATAATAACGTTGCAAATACTACTTATTATACCAAAATTATCATATATTATTTTATACTTTTATAATATGTCATCACAATAATTGAACAATATACTTATCTAAACCTGACCCAATCATTTATTTGAAAACCTCACCCAATCGTTTATCTGAACCGTGTCCGAACGTTTAACATAATTTTATGGTGTATACATTTAAAGTATAACGACCAGTATTTATACTGCTTCATTAATTATTGGTGGCTCTCTTATTTATAATAATAATTCAATAGTAATATTATTAATGTAGTGAAAGTAGTATGTATAGTATGTAGTTGTAGTAGTAACAGGAGTACTTTTAGTACTATTTTCACCAACAGCTCAAAAAGCTGCAGCGGCAACAATTGCAGTTGTAGCAGTGGTACTATTAGAAGCAGTGGTTGTTGTTGCCTATTGTTGTAGTAGTAGTTGTAAACTTATGCCAGTGGTACTAAATGTAAAAGATATTAGAGTTCTAGTAAGTAGGGGATATTTTGATGTGTATTGCCCGATTGTTCCGTTAGCCTTCATTAGTATTATTATGCCGCGAAATTAAATGGCCCCATTGGGATTTTTAATGGTCATATATCAAGTCTTGGCACGTTTGCTGCTGTCTGTGCAGTGAACTTGCAGAAGGTTTTTTTTAACATTTATAACTGTGTGTTTAAAATTTGAAACAGCAAACTAGCGGAAAAATAATCATGAACTCGCAATAAAAGCTTACTTTTATACATAAATTTATGAAATATCGAATAAATTAAATTAAGTTGTATACAATCGTTGTAAATACCGTGTCTTAATTTGGCTAATTTATTGGCAAAACTGCAAATTGCAGTGAAAAAACGTGTACAAGTGTAACTAATTTTATTGTCAAACTAAAGACATCCGTATATTATATTTTCTAGGAAACTGTAAATACCTCACAATATTTTGCCACCCCACAACTTAGGTCTTATATTGAAAACCAACCCACAACAGACGCATCTCTTAGTATATTCAAATACTACTACTAGTTCTACTACTTCTAAATTCGTATCGTGCTATCTGGAAGGAACGTGGGGTGAACATTTTATTTGTCATCACAAAATAATTGTAAATTTCTGGAACTAGTACAAAATGTTGTAGCAGTACGACTACAACAACAACAAGTCCCGCACCTCTCAATGATTCTGATGATATCTTATTTAGGCAAAAGCAGAAACGTATTAACAGCCGAGACGACATTAATAACCACAGCAACAAAAATACTCTTACTTCTCTTTGTACTACAACTGGTACTGCTTCTATTCCTTATGCTGTCTACAACGACCATTACAACAACAGCACTAACAATTACAATTGTGTATCTGCTACTGCTACTACTGCTGATGTTGTTGTTGATGCTGCTGCTGCGGCTGCTACTACTACTACTACTACTACTACTACCACAACAGCAACAACTACTAGTACTACTACTACTACTATATTTACAACTATATCTATAACTACTAGTTCAGATACTTATACCATTTGTTGTAGTCGGAGGAGAATAAGTAGTGGTTGTGATATTAGTGTTAGTAAAAGCCAGAAGATTAGCAGAGGAGGTGGTGGTATGTTAGGCTAAAAAAGTTACTGAATTGTTTCTCAGGCACCTTTTCCTAAAACATGAGGAGGGAGGGCGCTTTTTTTCATTGAAGTATTTTTTTCTTTTTCTTCTACTCTTTTCTATGGGCACTAAGTAATGACTTATTTAAATAAGTAAATATGTACAGATTAAAGTCAATTTTGATTAGTACAACAATATACCTTTTTATAAATTCTAAATATAGATTTATTATTTGCTCATGCTACATACGGTCATTTAAGCAAGCAGACGTAAAAAGGCGATAAATTTGAATCTTCATAAATAACATAAGTGCCTTCAAATTGATATACCATCAACATAGAAGTCCATCTATTAGACTTTGACGTAATTCATATTTGTATTACTGTAAAAAATATGAATTATTTTTTGCAAAAAAAATCACCAACAATTCTTGGAAAGGAAAACCCTAGTATACTGCAACTGGAATATTCGTTCGTTTCCATAGACTTATTGACACAGATTTTCTTTTAAAAATATGGAATGCTGTTAAACAAACAAATCCGTCTACGAAAAAAGTTGAAATTAACAATTAGACGATATTTATAAAGATTCCGCATCGGATATGACATTTTTTTATAAGTTGAGATTTAAACATAATTTCACAATTTGTGTATATCCGATAATATTAAATCAGATGGAAGAAAGTTGCTGAAAATACCGAAATTGTTACCCTTATTCCGCAAAGTTAAAATGTAGATTAGTGTAAAGCCGCTGTCTTTAAAACATAATTTAAAACATCGCGATTTAGAAATAGTTCGTATGAACATTTATGATGTTTATTTGTCTGAAATCTGTTTCTTATTTACGAAAGGCATTATATACATTCTTTGTTCAAAAGCGCTTGGTTCGAACGAAATATACAATTATAATGAACATGCTGGTTCACTCCATGCGGAGGCATCACCAGTTATCGCATACAGAAAATAGACGACAGAAAGTTATCAAAACGTTGTTATTGCACCGATGTCAATGTTTATTTTTCTGTATTTTGATAGGTAACATTCCTATTAGAAATTATTTCTGTTTTTTTTTTATGCACCCGGCATCTTGATGCGGGAGGCATACAGTGATTGTCCTGTCCGTCCGTCCTTTCGTCCTTCCTTCCTTTCCGTCCGTGACAAGGTTAAGTAGATTTTACCGTTTCGTCTAGCACCAACACCGCTTACTACAATACTTGGATACTTACAAAGTTGTTGTTTATTACCATTCCCTATCCACCCATATCACCCAACTCCACTTTGACCTTGACCTAATTTGCACTTAGAATAATTCAAATGGGCTGTTTCTTGGTTAACTAGATTTTACCGTTTCGTCTAGCACCAACATCGCTTGCTCCAACACTTGGATACTTACACAGTTGTTGTTTATAACATCCCCAATCCACCCATATCACCCAACCTCACTTTGACCTTGACCTTGACCTAATTTGGACTAAGAAATGGGCTAATGGAATTTATATTATAAACTTACTGTTAATTTGATTTAAAATTGTGGTTACGATTTATTAACGATTATTTATAATTGCATCTTTCTATCAACTTCTCCAGTAGATGTTATTTAATCTGTAAAAAGATGCTACATTTTCTATAGATAAAATGTTTTGAAAGAAGATTCGGAATATGTCGAATTGTTATTCGCGTAGCATGAATACACAATTTGCAATACTAATTATACACAGGAACCCTTGATATATCATATTTCTACTGATATAATTTAAAATCGTCATAGTCTAATGAATTTTTATGCTTGCATCATAAAAAAATAAAGTCTTAACATTTCAAAAATCGCTGAATGTTCCCTGACTATTGCTTTTTATTGGGATACACAGGGTACATGCTTATTTGATTTCAAATCGTTATTATATTAGATAACTAACATGAATGGTATATTACCGGTACTATAAATAACTATATAGACTCGTCTGATACATAATAATTTTCCCGAAATTATTTTTTTACATTGTTAATTTGTTAAAGTGGCTTGTCAAATTCAGATAACAATTATGTTAACCTAAATTATTTTGGTTATTCATATATCACTGGTGGAAACATGGAGTAGTATGATTGGTTTATTCACGGCATAGATATTAATTATAATTCTATTTAATTTTTAAATTTATAAATTTATCTCAAATTAACGTTTGGGTCCGATAAGTTTTCTTATAGTGTCCGAAAAATCTGGGGTCAATAAGTCCCTTTATATTGGTGGGGACCAAAAAATCTGGGATCTGAGAAGCCACGTAACCGATCATCTTGTCCGTCTGTTTAGGTAATCTTTAAATGACATCTCAATATTAATTTCAACGCCGATTGTCTTTTTAAAAGACATTTCTTGTTTAAGATGTATTAACCCGAAGTATATTTCAATTAATTGCGTCAAAGAAAGTTCGAAAAATCTACAATTTGACCTGTCATCCCCATCTATTGCTTCTATGAATGGTATTGCTGTATGTTCCGGAATGGGTAGTGAATCATCATTTCGCGCGTAGTTATTGCTTGATATGTAAGCTTTGTCGGCAACAATTTAGGCGTGTATAAAATTGTCAGTAGTTTTCAACACTGGCACGTTTGAATTAAACATTGATGCTAATTTAATAATCAAGGCCTTTTACTTTTGAAAACAACATAAGTATATTTTTGTATATGTTACTCGCTATATTAGTGCTTTAAGTACGTGATCACATGTATACACGTGTAAAAGGATCATACATTAAATGTTTTGTACTCATCCTCAATTATATTATTATTGTGGCTTGTATATGTTTATATATAACACCCTACATTTCCGGTTCATTACAGCCTTGATATTTTTTGTTCACATCCTCAATAATAATAATAATAATAATTATTATTATTATTATTATTATTATTATTATTATTATTATTATTATAAGACGTAGAATGAGCAGCAATTGAAGCACAACCAGTAGTTGCACTAATAGTATTT